>PVJH01008155.1:38116-87399 GCA_004026705.1 Nesogale talazaci | reverse complement strand
AAAGGGATTAGAAATCAGAAATGTACTATGGTGACAGAAATGCAGCCGGGGTTCAGATGACAGAATCTTGCAAGACCAAGGAATTCATGACTATTACCTCTTTTGGAACATCATAGGCAGTGGTTATATCCTTGGATCTCATTGGTTAGAAACCAAACAAACAAACAAAAAATGCTCACAGTATATCGATGCCAATTCATAAGACCCTCTTGGACAGAGTGTGTCTGCCCTGTGGGTCTCTCAAACTCTGCATCTCGTTGTCCGATGCGATCATGCATGCTCCAACACACAACGACTCTCTGAAGAACAGAATGAGACACTCTGTAGTTCTCGGCCATCCTCTCCATCATCGCTGTGCCTAAGCACGTGAGTGCAGCCACTGTGGCAATCCAGCCCATTGAGTGCCTTCTTTTTCACTACCCTTCCACTTGACCAAATGTGATGTCCTTATCCAAGGATTGCTAGCTCTAGAGGATCTGTCCAAGGTATGGAAGAAGAAAGCCTTCTATCTTTTCCTGTAGGGAACTCTCAGGTCACACTTCCAAAATAGATGCTTGTCCTCTATGCAGTCTACACTTTCAATATACTTCTCCAGCACCACAATTCAAATGCATCATTTTTTCTACTACTTTCTTTATTCAATGTCCAACTCTCACAGGATCTAATGGAGAATAGCATGGCTTGGGTTTGGTGCACCTTACTCCTCAAAATAGCATCCTTGCTTTTCAATAAACTAAGGTCTCGTACATCAGATTTACCTAATGGAATTCTTCATTTGATCTCTTGAGTGCTGTGTGCTTGGGCATTTACTGTAGATTCAACCAAGACAAAATTCTTAACAACTTCAATTTTTTTTTGCAATGGTACTGGGTCTGGTTTATTTCATTTTTTTCTTAAAAATCATTTTATTGGGGACTCATACATCTCTAATCATAATGTATGCATACATACATACATACATACATACATTGGGTCAGTAGTTACAACTTTTCTGGGGTGAGGTGGGGTCCTTACAGCTCTTAAATCCATCCATTGTGTCAAGCACATTTGTACATTTGTTGTCATGATCATTCTCAAAACACTTGCTTTCTACTTGAGCCCTTTGTATCAGCTCCTCAATTTCCCCTCCCTCTCCACTTTTCCCTTCCCCATGAACTCTTGATAATTTATAAATTTTTATTTTTTCATGTTTTTATGCATGAATAATTTTACTGGGGGCTCATAAACTCCTATCATGATCAATTCATAGGTCAATTGTATGCAAACCATATTCGAACATTTATTGCCATCATTATTCTCAAAACATCATCCTTCTATCTAGGCATCCAGTACCAGCTTTTGTTGGGTTATCCTCATTTTACCTCATTCTATAGTTATGAGGATTTGGTCCTGTTTTACATTGAGTTGTAATACATAATGAAAGTTATAATCCTTTTCATCAGCAAGTACTTGGTTTCCTTCACACTTACCTCAAGCAAAGTTATGTAATTTACATAAATAAGTTGTTAATATGCCTTCCACTAAGCCCGATGCCACATTGTTTTTTCATATATTCAAGCTTCTCTAAAAATTTGTTCAGCATTCAGGTTGCATATGTGTGGTAAGAGGATATATCATTCCTGATTTTAAATTATGCTGTATCCCTTGTTCTTTTTGCAAAATTTCCTCTTATCCATGTGAGCACAATAATGTCTTCTGGAATTCCCACTCTTTTCAAGGTTATCCACAGTTTATTATGGTCCATCCAAATGAATGTGTTTGCATACTCAATGAAGCACAAGTAAGTAGCATTCTGATATCCTCTTCTTTTATTCCAAATGAGGATCCATCTGGCAGAAATATTAAATTCCCTGTATCATGTCCTCTTCTGAATCAGTTTGCGATATTGGTAATTCCCTGTCAATGTATTGCTACCACCATTGGATGATTTTCAGCAAAATTTTATTTGCTTGTAGCAGCAATCATATTACTGTATAGTGTGAGCATTCTGTTGGGTCACCTTTCTTTGCAATGGACACAAATATAGATCTTTTCCAGTCACATGGCGAAGGAGCTATCTTCCATATTTCCTAGCATAAAGCAGTGAGTGCTTGAGGTAATTAAAGTCTGTTGTGCCAATCTGGCTGATAAACAAATGTGGGGTTAGTTGAGGAGCAACTGGTGGTTACAAGGACAACATAGCAGCCTCATATGTAACAAGTTCACCACCTTTTCTACTTTGAAAAGCAGTAATCAAATTGTCCATGCTTGAGGGAAGAGGCAATAAAGAAGTTTAGCACATTAACTGAACAAATCCAGGGCCTGAGTTTGGACTAGTGTGCTAATTAATCATGTACAAGTTCAGGAATAAGGAGAAGAAAAATTAAAACAAGTCCCCAAGACCCCAAATACAACCTTGAGTATATCCCATATTAATTCAGTGAATGTCTCACGGGCAGATCCCATACACTGAATACTCATGAAAAAGGTCTGACAACATATGAGGTGACATCAAGAACATCATATAGGAAGAGATGGTCATCAGAATACAAGAAATAAAGAATAGGTTAAAGTGGATATTAGAAGAGACTCTAAAGCTTGCTCTTGAATACTGAGTATTTAAGTCAACTTGAGCCAATTATGAAGTAAATTAACTGAATGTAATATTTCAAGAGGCAGTTCCAGATAAAGTAATATATTATAACAGAAAGCACAAGACCAGACTTTAGGAAAGCAAAGAAGATGATCACACTTAGCACATTTCAAACTCAAGGAACCAGGAAATGGTTATGGGAAAAAGAAAGCCAAAGGTCATGCCTGGAATTGCAGTCTTGAAGGATTCTATAAGCAAACATTGACTATTACAAGAAGTCTATAAAAAGAAGATAGAGTGTTTGAATAAGACTTAACAACATAACAAGAATGTAAGAAAAATGCATCACAAATGAGTAGAGATAAAAGGAATGTTTAATAGAACATTAGAAAGTGATGATCAGCAGTATATAAAAATTAACTATACATATTCATAAGGATTTAACTCACTGATGCAAAGCAACAACCCGGGATCATCCATCTATTGCTGTTTGGATGGAAAATTAAAATAAAAAACACTGTGGAAAACAAATTCAAATTCTTTTAAGAATCTAAATATGTAGTTATAATTTATATCAGCAATCTGGGCACATGGGTATTATTTCAAAGAAATAGAAATTCATGTTCATATAAAATTAATATAAAACATATTCTGAAAGATTTTATTTAGAATTGAAAAAAAACTTTAATCTCTAAATGGCCGTTAGTAGATAAATGGTTAAACAAATGGCAATACATATATACATGGGAATAATACATGGCAAGAAAAAGAATTAAGGGTAGATGTTGTTATTATGTTGATATTGATCCTGTACCAACTTATAGTTACCCCAAGTACCACAAAGGTAAACACTGCCTGGTCTTGAACTATCCCAACGATCGTGTGTGAGCCTATTGTGACAACCATTGTCATGCTCTCTTGGGGAATATCTTCTTGGGCTTTGTTGAGTCACTATGTTATCAAGTCATGTGTCTTTTTCTAGAGACTGTTCTTTCCTGCTAATAAGTCCATATTATCCATAGTTTGTCTTTTGGTTGTCTATACCATGTGTCATATCTTTGTATCACCATAATTCACTAAAAGACATCCAAGCTTTTTAGTCTTCTTTATTCATTTTGAAAGTCTCGCAGGTACTTGAGGTGACTGAAAATACTATGATTTAGAAGAGGTGTACCTTTTCCTTAAACACGAAGCATTTGCTTTGTAATGCATTAGTGATATATTTTATTTTATTTTGGGGGGGCATCGCTGCCCTCTGATAGGAGTGGGAGGTCCAGCCTCGCTCCAGGAGAGCTGCTGCTAGATTTGAGCCGTCAAGCCCTTGGGCCACAGTCTCACACTCAACCACTATGCCACCAGGACTCAGCCTAGTCATATATTTTAAAATAGACTTTCCCCAATGAAAATATCATTTTGTTTCCTGACTGCTGCTTCCATTGGTATTGATCGAAGTTTAAAGTTAAGTGAAAGTTGTAATTATTTTAAGTAATAAATTAAGCACGCAATGCTGGTTTTAGGTGGCCTTTGATTCAGTTTCTGACTTAATGAGAAACCAGGCAGAGTGCACTGGAAATTCCCTGTCCTACTCCATCCCCAAGCTAACTATTGCAGTCCATGAAAAAAAGAACGTGTTTGTCACTGAAGGGCAAAGAAAGATTTAGTTTGTTTAGAAACAGAATCAGCATGTAATAATTAGTCAAGGAAAGGGGCATTAACTCACTTCACCAAATATGAAGTCATATGAGCAACAGCTGTGACATCTATATCATAAAATATAAAATCACCTACTTACAAGAGATCTGTCTTCAACCTGACAGTAGAGTTCATCACACAAGGCACATGTTATACTGATGAAACTGAAGTATGAGCCAGAATAAAATAAGAAGGTGTTATGAGTTGGAATTAGTCCAACAGCACCCAAAACCCACTAAAAGACATAAATGCATGCCTCAGGCACTGAATAATCTGAACTGCACTGATACAATAAAATGTTTTTTAGTGATATCAAAGCAATCTATCACTGTGATTGCAATATGCTCAGATGCTGCATCACAGCTGTCCAAGAGCTGCATTGTGTTTGGCTGCCCCACAGCAATATTGAAATTTTAATTAAAATTTGGAAAAGCAACCCATCAGTTCAACAATCCTGCTCATTTAATTGACAGTGTGTTGAAAATCAGGCTGTGTTTTACATGCATGGACTGTTGCTTGCAACCTTTAGGATTTATCTGTAGGACTAGCTATTAAATCTTGCCTGTAACTAGCATCAATTCATATCACTTGTGCATCACTCGTGTTTTGAGATGCTGTTCAAGAAATGAGCTTAAACATTAGAGAAAGGATGCTTTGTATTGGAAATGGTTAAACAATAGTGTTCACTATTTTATTTCTTTCCTGAGATGATTAAGATTTATTGTGCCAATCTGACCTATAAACACACATGGGACTAATTGAAGGGCAGTGAGATCAATGACTCAGTGGGCCTTGCTTTCTGGTTCTCCGGTCTCCTGCTGTCAGATGGTCCAATCAGGGTGAAGCTACATGAGCCAGTTCCCTGCTTCAGCTGGCAAGACTCACTTCCTGCAAGACATCCCTGAGGAGAGGACACATGGACTGACTCTGATGCAGCCCTGAGTGCCAGGGCAGCTGTGTGGAGACCCCTGCCAGCGCTGAGATGCTTATATGCTCACTGATTCAGTTTTCCTCCTAAAGTCGGTGTCACTGCGAGGGTTTTGTGAAGTTGAAGAGGGCTTTGTAGATAGATGTCTAACATGTGGACTAATGTTGGACTTATGGGCTTGGACAGCACTGGGTTGGGATGTTTTCATAATGTATACTTACCCTTTATAAAGAATTCTCACTTATATGTATATGGATTTCTGTGGATTTGTTTTCCACACAACTTGGACTAATGTGTCCTTTATAAAGAAAAATTATAGGTATCCTACTTTTGCATTGTTTTAAAGGTAGAACAGGCATATGAATACATTTCCTACTTTCTAACATTATTAGGCTGGGTTGTCCAGTATAGCATATCCAGAGACACTCATATACAGTGCATAAAGAAAGAAACTGATATCAAAAAGCGATCTCATATTAAGCAGGCATCTCCTCCCTGTCTGAGGTCAGATGCTATCCAAGGAACTCTGCAGACTTGTGTAACTGCAGATGACGATGCAGGTAGGTGGAAGAGGAAGCAGGGAGCTCTCAGGTCAGTGGTTGCAGAGGTGTGTGGAGCCAAGGAAGAAATATTCAAGGTGACAAGAGCTCTCCAAGTCCCTGGCCCAAATGAAGTCACGCCTAGAGGCAGACCCAGAGTCTCAGCGAGGAGGAAGGGGAAAGGCAAAAGAGAAAGAAAAGTTACCAGTATTTCTCATATATGTATGTCTCCTAAGAGACATCCCCAGTCTAACACCTAATTGACAGGTTGGACTCCACCCCAGCCCGTGAACACAACAAATTCAAATTGACATAAAACATACCTGTCACATTAGTCCTAGTAGTTGAGCTAGAATGTATATATGTATGTGTGTATACATTTAAATCATATGGGTTTCTATTGAAACGAGTAGTACTATTGAATGTTTATACAGCATCTTTCTCAAATGAATCTCAACTTTCTTTGGATATCTATCCATTCAATAATCTAGCCTATCCCACCCAACATACACAGCTGCAGATAGTATATTGATAAAACAGAGCAATTTTACATTTCTTTCTGATTTTTTAATTGAAGATAGGCATTTGATGAAATCCAGACTACCAAGACACCAGTATTTTTTGTTGTTGTTTTCAGGGTTTTTAAAGTCATTTTACTTGGAGCTCTTACAACTCTTGTAACAATCCACACATCAATAATCAATCCATAACCAGTAATTAACAATCTACAATCTATCAGGGGACATGAGGATTAGAGGGGAGGGCAGGGTGGGGGCAAAAAGGAGGAGCTGATCCCAAGGACTCAATGAAAAGCGAGTCCCTAGAAAAGAACAACGGTTATTGTGATGGGCAGGTTTGCTATGCCAACAACCCACCACAGAAGGTTGGTGGGTCTGCTGTGATGGCACGGCCAATGAACACACGGGATGAATTGAAGGGCAGAGATAAGAAGGGCTCAGCAAGTCCCGTCCTCGCTCTTGCTTTCAGATCTTCGGACCAGACAGCTGCCTTGTTCGTCCTGTACCTTGACCTCCAAGCAAAACTACCCGTGGGACACCTAATTGTGGACTGTGGAGCTATGAGTGGAGGTTCCTTCAAGCCCTACTTCGCCACACTCCTGGGATATACACCTCTTGAGCTGGGCACTGTTGGACTCTGCCATCTGGCTGACTGTTGGTGACCTGCTCTGCTGTTTGCTGCCTGTGACCAGATAGCCTGTGACCAGAATTGCTCTACAGAGGACTATTCAGCGGCCCTTAAGACTTGAAGGACTGCCTGTCTTCTAGCTGTCTCATGCAAGTGAGCAATTTGTACTGCTTTATAGATAGTTAACTGTTCTTTCTTATCTTATATACCTTTCTCTCTATATAGATATATAAAAAGAATTACTAGTGTCCTGGTTTTATTTCTCTAAGAGAACCCTGCCTGACACAGTTATGTTTTTAGTTTTTTTAATGTAACTTCTATGAAAGTTATATCTTGCACTTCTAAGAAGTGAGGTATCTCTCAATATTCTCTTTTTAATAGTAGGCCTTCCAAAACATCATCCAACCTTCTAAATTCTATTAATGGTAATCAACCCATAAAATACTTTGAGAGTTGAATATAATCTGTGATATAATCTAAAATTTTAAAAAGAAAAACATACAATTTATAATAACTATGTAAACAACATTTATGAAATATGTTTCTAGAAAATAAATAGAAATAATGTGTACCAACTGGTTAAGAAAGTCAGGGGGAAGGCATGGACACTACAAAAGTAACAGAGTGTCTTTTTTTTATAAACAATGACATCTGATGCTAGAGATAAATAATCAATAATGAGATTTTGATGCTATCAAAAGGGGAGGTTTAAAAAAGTAAACCGAAAAATACATAGGAAATAACCTAAGTATAAGTTTTTCACCAAATAATCAAGACAGTAAATAGATGTTTTTTGGAATGGACATTGTTGACCCTTTGGAGATAGAGAAGAGGTGGCCTGCCCGTTTACATACATATCAGTGTGAAGGACAAGAGGTGTGTATGGTGTATTAAATCATTCGATGGACTGTATTGACAAAAGTGATTTTATGTGGAGTGCATATATTATTAGGCTTGCAGTTATTAAACTAAAAAATGCTATGAAAGGTTATTCTAATTAAAAACTCTTCTAGAGGTGAGAAAGATGTCACTGACAAAGTACTTGCTCAAATCAGCTGTTTAATTCAGATTAATGAATCTACAAAGTAGCCACCAATAAAAAGGAGGTTAGATGATATTAAAAGACCTCATTTAAGCAAGTTCACTGAACAGAAAGCATTTTTAAGAATATAGTATTCCAGTAGTTGTTCATTTAACAAAATTAATTTGAAAAACCCAAAATACATCTTAAAGCAAATCTGAGGTCAGGATTCAGATGTGTTGTCAAATGTGATTTTATTTTAATAAGCTAAATGTTTACTTTGCTTCATAAAATCAGCAGTGGTTTAATGCATTCTTGTTCTTTTGCTATCATTTCCATTTTCTCTCATTCATTGGGATTAGTTATAGGTGACTATCTGATTGTAATGCATTGGTTGAAGGACTACAGTCTCTGACTGACCTGGGTCGGTTCACCCCTCCTTAGGCAATCTGGTGGTTCCCCACTCCTGGGAGGTCACCATATTGATGCTAAATTTATTGTGGACACCTGATCAGTATAGCGCACTACAGCCCAGATCTCCTGGACTCAAGCAATCCTCCAGCCTCAGCCTCCTGAGTAGCTGGGACTACAGGTGCATGCTACCTTGCCTGGCAAAGGACTACAGTCTATGTTAGCACAGAAGGCACCTAATTCAGAATCTGAACTGAAAGAAGGCTTCGGGATTAGGTCATATGTCATTAAAGCTAAAAAATCCAAACAATATAAACCAAATGAAACAAAGAAGGACCTATGCAAGCCTGTCCTAATCTTTAATGAAACTAATAAACATTTTATTTATTTGTATATTTTAAAATATTTCTTAGTAAATTGGGGGAAGGCTTCCAGAACAAATTAGTTTATGATCTCTGATTAGTACACATTTCATTTCAAGTCTGTGTCAGTCTAGGTAGATTAGAGAAACAAATTCAGGGAGACTCATAGATTTGTGAAAAAGAGCATTATATAAAGGAGCAATTGTAAATTGAGAAAGTATCCTAGCTCTGTCTAGATCAAATCCATAAGTCTGATATTAGCCTATACATCCGATACCAGTCTATCAGTTCCTAGGTGTCTTGTCAGTAGGGAGACAAAGTAGAGCCTGTCAGGTCTCCCGTGAGTTATTTATGTGCCTCAAATTGAAGTTACCAAGCTGTGGCCTGATTGACAGTCTAGACTTCACCACTGTCTCAAGTTGACTGTTGATTATGTATCAAGTGTCCTTGATCTCAATACCCAAAATGTGAAGCCACGTATCTCAGATTTTCCCTGACTTTTCTATTTCCAATCTCACTCCTACTTTCTGAACTTTGGCAAATGTTTCCTTTGATCTTAAATGGTTGCTTATTATAAAGTGGGTGTACCTCCCACATGTTGTATTTCCCCTCACAGACTTTTCTACTGTTTGGTTAGAAATTAAGTCATGAAAGTGAATTTAGTACCAGGCATAAAGGAACAGGAAGGACCATAGTCCCTGATGTTCCATCAGTTCCTATCTGGCCATTAATCCAGGTAAATTTTATGATTTTGAGTAGTGTTCCGCATCTTTTTCATACTTTGAGAACAAATTAATGTGATCCCATTCAGAGAAGCTGTTAAGGAGAGTTGGGCACCATCTTATTCATGAGATTTCAATGTTGTAGAGATTGATATTTCTATGGTCTATTTATTCATATCATTTCTAAACATTGTCTTCACATTTCCTTATCACAAATGACAAGATGTCAAGAGTTTTACCTCAGGCAACTCATTTTTGACATCAAATCCTATTTTCCACAAAAAAGTTGTGTGGCACAGTCTTTGTGGACTGTCATGTCAACCTGAGACTGTGGTCCTAAATCTTTAGACCAGGGAACTCCTTACATCAAGGTGTTTATGAAGTTATGAAGTCAATTTTTTCATGAGTTATAATATATGCATGGAAGCATTTGCATTATAGGTAAATACTTAAATATAAAAATATCCTGTAAAACCTAGACATTTTTTGTGTGTTGCCACAGTTTTCTGCTGACACCTTTGCAACTTTTCTATGGATACTTAAATCCATAGATGATTAATATAGAATTGTGTATACAATAGTATTTCATCATTTTTTTGTTGACCTCCCTCTTAAATACAAAGGGGATTCCAAAAATTCATGGAAAAGGAATTGACAGGTGATGGACTATTTCCATGAACTTTCTGAAGCTCCCTTTGCTATATCTGTTCCCTCCTTGAATATTTCTTTTTCTGTGAGAAACTTTTCTTGATGTTTTATAGTAATTGTTTTATATAATACTTGTCAATTGGAGATTGATGCAATGTCCTTGAAATTCATTCATGCTCTGAGGTGCTTTACTCTGTATTATAACTATGTTCTGAGTATTGGGTATGCGGAAGTCTGGCTTATGGCAAGAACGCTAAATTCATTTGATTGTGGATATAAATTCAGTATCCATGGAGTTCTTTATGATCACGAAACAGTATTTCAAAAGGCTTTATCTTCAGGTGGAATGTGTTTGAAAGTGTATTATTAGCATGCCCATAGCCAGCCCAGCAAAGGTCAGTCTCACCCTCAGAGACATGCCTGGACATGGAATCAATGTTAATTTGGGTACCAGGATGAAGTGGCCCAGAGTCACACCTTGACAAAGGGGGTTGGATTGCCCCAGAAGCAATATTGAAATGTTTTCTAATCCACAATAGTGTACATGTAATAACCAAGTAGCCTTCTCTGCTTCTCTGACCTTTACTCAGTCATTATTTCATGAACATTTTCTTTGTTTTACATGCTCTATAATCATTAATGGCCTAGGTAATTAGATTGTAAACATTTAGACACTAGGTTGATCATCTTCATTCAGATATTTCAACTTTATCATTGTCTGGTCTTTCCCTGTTCAATGTAAAGACACTCAATAAAACTACATTTGAATCTGTGATCTTTCATTCCTTAGAACAATATACTCCACATTATTTTTTTAACACTACATAGGACACCATTGTGTATTTGTGTGTGTATCATGGTGTCAATTTCCCTTTAGATGTAATTTAGGTTGTTTCCATCTTTTTGCTATTATGAATAATGCTGCAATAATCATGCATGTGTCCATATCTATTCATATTGTGATTCTTAGTCTCAAGTATATCTACTTCATGGAGGTATTGCTAGGTCATATGGTATTTCTATTTCGTACTCTTTCAGAAAGCTCCATTCCATTTTCCACTCAGGTTGCATTTTCACAACTCCACCAACTTTCTATGGGAGTTTGAGTCTCCATGCCTTGTCTTGCTTGAAATCTTCAATATTTATTCATTTGTCATGATTTTATTTGTTTGTCCCATTGTGAGAGTTTTGGTCTTCTTTGTGTTGTTATAATCTGCACTGAAGTCTGTACTCCTTGATCTTCATCAGTAAATTCTTCAAATCCTCTTCAAATTCAGCATGCAAGTTTTTGAAGCTTGTTACTAACCCCCTCCTTTCCTGATGCCACATTCTTCATACAATGCATCTTCTGTGATGATTTGTTGGCATACAGGTTGCATAAGTGTGGAGAGAGCATGCAAGTTTGATGCACACATTTCTTGGTTTTTAACCATGCGATGAACTACATGTATGACATATTTTTTAATCATTTGGGTTATTTTTAACAGTTCCACATAGCATATATTGCAATAGTTTAAACACATTCACGAGTTACGCAACCCTCAATTCCAGAACACATCTTTTTCCTCGTATCTGTACTTGTTAACTCTCCATTTTCTGCCAGCCTCCCCTGCCATGCCCTTTGAACATATTAATCTAGTTATTGTCCCATAGTCTTACCTATCGTTGGTTCCCTATATAGAAAAGCATACAGAATTAAAACTAAATACAAAGTGTGCAGAATCAACAGTTAAGGAATGAAATAGGAATAAAACCTCAATAGAAAACAAAGCAGAAAAGAATTAAATCTGGAACAATCATATATTGAATCAAGAGGGAGATTGTCATATGGTGAAGGGAAGACACCATGCTTGGTAAAGTACAGGGACAACATAAAAGAGAAAGTCCTTTAATGAGATAGACTGACACAGAAGCTACAGCAATGAACTTCAGCATAGGAGCAAATGTGAGGAGAGTGCAGACAAGCAGTGTTTCTGTTGAGCACAAAGTCACCATGCGTCCTAACCAATTCAGGGGCACTCAGCAACATGTATTCAAAGTCTTGATATAAGCCCCTTCCCATAATCTTAGTTTGGTTCTCGTGCCTCTTTACCAGATTATGGTAAGGATCTTCAGTTGACCACCTCTACTAATGAAAAGTGGAGACTTATAGGTGAAATGGTGAAGCACTCAGCTTCAACTGGAGAGTTCAATAGAGTCAATTCACCTTCTGCTCCACAGAGAAAAAGATGTGTAAGTCTGTTCAAGTTTTGAAGCCTTAGAAAACCTGTACATTAGGTTATGCTGTACTATATGGGATCACTCTTCAAAACACATAACAACAATATAGGTAATAATAATGGAAATTCTTATAACTGAGACATGTAATTGTTTTTCCACAGGTGATATTTAGCAAAGCAAAATATTAAAATAAGTGGTTTGTAATAGACCCATTTTTAAGCAAGGTTAAGGGACACATTTTTGACATTTGACAATAATGTCAGATATAGTACATACCACTTATTTAACACTAACTGAACCCAGGAAACAATACAGAAATTGCATAGTTTCTACATTAGTTTTATATATATATATATATATATATCCCTTAGAAAATTGTCTATCACTCTAATCCTTGATTATAAGTATAGTCAGAGTCCTCTCTTGAATAGTTAACTCTCAAGCTAATAAAATAAATAATTGATCAATTAATCATGTAGATTGCTCTTTAGTAGGTAAGGTTATTGATAGCAAAGAGGACATATCATTTTAAGTGTAAATTTAAAAAAAAATAACCACTATGGGAATCATTACCAACTCATAATGGCTATATAGAATAGGGTAGAACTGTCCCAGTGAGTTTCAGAGGCAAATTCATGACTTGAATAGATAGTCCACAAAAGGAATTTGAAACCTAAGCTACATATTTAAAGATATATTGCAGATATTTTAGTCTCCACCTCCAAGGGACTATTCTTAAAAACATTTTTCTACAGAAACTAATCTCATAGCTGATATCAGAAGATGATATTTGCTGATATCAAAATGTGATCTGGGTGATAAAGGAGGATATGAAAGAATGTTTTCTGGATGGGATAAAAAAATCCATGGATTAAAACAATGTTATATTGCAATTAATTGCAATTAATTAAGTACTAGTTACTTTTATTAACATACCATTATTTTATCCAAAATATTTCAAAATTGTTCATATTATGAAAATCATTTTATGACCAACTGTTACTTTTTAAACTAATAATATAGCAAATATTGCTATCATTATCACCCGATATTTGTAATGCTTATTTATCCATGTAAGCTTGCTATATCCAATGTATAAATTAATTTTCACTTACCATTTTGCAGCTAACGAGACAGAATGAGAGAGAGGGTGAAAAACAAGCCCTTCCTCACATAGATAACAACTGGCTTGCTTCTCCTTTCTTAGATCACTAAACATATCACTTGTATCTATTACTATCATTAAGATAAGAACTGTGTCACACATTTTATCCACCCCTTAATAAGGTATTCTTTTAGCCATTGTTCTTTTTTTTTTAGAATTTTAAAAATTAAATCCTTTTATTGGGGGCTTGTACCACTCTTATCACAATCTGCACTTGGATCCATTGTGTCAAGCACTTTCGCACATCTGTTTCCCTCATCTTTCTCAAAGTGCTGGCTTCACACTGGAGCCCCTGCTATCTGCTGTTCCTTTTTCACCACCCTCCCTATGCCTCCCTCATGCAGAGACCCCTGACAATTTATAAATCATTGTTATTTTGTCATATGGTACACCATTCAAAATCTCCCTTCACCCACTTCTCTGCTTCTGTCCTCCAGGGAGGAGGTTCTACGTAGATCCCTGCAATCTGTTCTCTCTTTCTCCCACACCTTCCCTCAAGCCTTCCACTATAGCCTTTCTCCCCCCTGGTCCGGAGGTGTGCTTCTGTCTTGGATTCCTTGTGTTTCCAGTTCCAATCAGTACCACTGTACGTCCTGTGGTTCAGCTGGATTGGAAGGTAGAATTGGGATGATGATAGCGGGAGGCGGGGAGAATTTAAGAACTGGAGAAATATGTATGTTTCATTGGTATGCTACACTTTACCCTGATTGCCTCGTCCCCTCCCCAAGTCTTCTATAAGGGAATGTCCAGTTGCCTACAGATGGACTTTGGATCCCCACTCTGCACTCCCCCTCATTCACAATGGTATGATTTTGTTGTTCATTGATGTCTCATAGATGATCCACTCAGCACCTCATGATCACCCAGGCTACTGTGCTTATTCATGTGTGCTTTGTTGCATCTGAGCTATATGGCTGCTTGTTTATCTTCAAGCCTTTCAGGCCCCAGACTCTATATCCCTTGATAACCGGGCAACATCAGTTTTCTTCTCCCTGTTTGCTTTGGCACCCACTTTGTCTACAGTGATTGTGTCAGGACAGGCTGGTGTGCTTCTTCCATGCGGGCTTTGTTGTTTCTCAGCTAGATGGCCACTTGTTTATCTTGAAGCCTTTAAGAATCCAGATGCTATGTTTTTGAATGTTCACAATGAACACTGTGCTTTAAGAAAAGCTAAAAAGCAGCCTGTATTTAAATTAATGTGTAACTTCTAGAGACTTGAAGGAATAGATACCTCTGTAATTCTGATTTAGGGAGCTAGAAAGCGAAACTCAGATGGATATGTTGTTTTTAAAGCTACAGAACTACCTTATGGTGTTTACAATTTGAATGTAGTTACTTATAATATCCATTTTGACTTTCTTTTCACTATAACTCTTCAACATTTCATTGAACCTACTGAGAAATCTAACCAAAGCATTCATTCCATTTGTCATTCTGCATTCCTACCCTTTGATATGAACAATCATTTTAACATTTAAACAGTTTTATGTTTCTTTTGTAAATTTTTTAAATGCAGGAAGGCTAACTAAATAAGACATTTCTAATAGAAGTGGTCACATTCTTGAAGAGCCTACATTTTCAACCACATTTGCTTTTTGTGCTATTCAGCTGATAATCTAGATATATATTTTTCTATTTTTTACAAAAGTAAACTTAATAGTACTTTGGCAAATATTTATTTAGACACAATATATTCCAATTGTTATTTCAATGAGTTTACCTAATGTAATGGCTATGTATTATAGATATGTCCTCAAAGTGGTATCAAGAAGTGTTACCACTTTGGATTTAGCTAATTGATTGTGACCACCACGATAACTATAGAAAAATACAATTTTAAATACAATGCTACTGTGACTGATGAGTGCTGCAGGGTGGTTTCTACGCAAAGCAACACTATGCAAGACAGACGCAAACATTGCCTACCTGTGTCATGTGACGTTTGCTATTTTCAGCCTGCTAAGTGTGGGAAACAGATTTCTCCCCAGGTGATCTCCTCAAAATATATGCCCAATTTAAGCTGCTGGCTACACATGGCATATGACTATGCACCTGGAGATTAACTGAAGCAGGTCAGGATCTAGTCTTCCTTAGGGTGGCTAGCTATCCATCACAATCAGACTGTAGAGCCTGTCCCACCCAAAGTAGACCCACTCCCTTCTGCTAAGCATCCCCATAGGATACTACTATGTGGGAGATGAAGAGGTCAAGCCCACCCTTGGATGATCAGCATTAGGATGCCATACTGAGTCTAGAATTCGCCCTTCTTGCTCTGTATATATACCCTCATCTCATCCCCTTTCTGTGATTGTGCAACCCTTTCCTGTGACATATGTCCTTACCTGTAATTAAGGACTTTGCATGGCTTCAATGCATATATAAGGCTTGGGCACAATAAAGAACTCCTTGCCTTCCGCCACCCCTCAGTGCTGGTCGCTCCTGCTCCCTGCTCTCTCATGTAACCCCTTCCCCCTACTCATCTTCTCTCTCCATGTGAACAACCTGACTGAAAGGTGGAGAGCATGCTGCCATGAAATATGTCTGACTGACTCTTATGATTTCTCTCTTCCTTATGCTGTCTACAACTTTTACTATAATAAATAATGACTATTGTTGTACAACTGCAAACATCGAACCTGTGATGTATGTATGGGAGTCTGGCTTCCTCTGATAACTGTGGCAGGCACTGTGTCAATCTGTCTCCATGAGACTTTACCTCCTTTTCCCTCCCATTCTAGTTTACTAGATCTGTATCATTCTAAGGATGGTTCTCTTTGGATAGGATGTCCAGTGTAACTGAGAAAAAGAGGCAATGCCTTGTATTCTTATTTATAAGGAGAATTCTGACTCTATTTCTCCTTTTAAAATTAGACAATGCATGTTATCTTGAAGTCAGTGAAGATTCACAGAGCATGCTTATCAGTTTTACATTCAAGAATCCACACACAGTGGCTTTCATCTCATTCAGGGCAAACCCTTCCATGTCCCCCACCTGTATCTTTTCCATTTTGTAAACTGTTAGCTACACTACCAGGTCCCATTGATCCTGAGTATCGTTTGTGATTTCTGTGAGACCATAGCTAAAGATTATCAAACCCACAGAGAAGTAGAGTGCCTTCGAGTGGACTGGTTGTGCCCAAATCAGGCAAAGATGGATGGAGGATGAAGGCAGGTTCCACCCTGCTCAATTTGGCTTTGAGAAAGTGTTGGATTGAATTCCCCTTCTCCCTACTGAAATTTGTGGAGGTCAGTTTTAATCTCCTCATAGCCTCTCAATTCATCACTCCCATAAATCAAAGACACTAATTTTGTTCTGCCATTACTGTTTCCATTCATGAATAATTATGACTCCAGAACAATAATCTTGTAGGATAACGGTAGTTGTTCTTAACAGGATTCATGTTCTTTCATGTTGCCAATAAATTGGTTTCTCCTCGTACTTATAGAATTAGAAGGTCTTGATAGCCCAACATATAATATTTCCAAAGTATTTGTGAATATGAATAAAGAGCCCCAAATTCTTTGATCAAGGTATCTGAAGTTATTCTGTCCAAGGGTCTCCCTTTAATCAGTTATAATGTGTGGCATCTTGAATTCAAATGATCACTGATCACTGCACCAGACACAATCCAAGCAGTGTGAAACCAAGGTTATTCCCTGGGCCCTTAGAGTCTCTCCACAACCACAGGGAAGTTGCTGCATAAATCAAGCCTTCAAATAAAAAGATAATTATTTCTTGATTTCTCTGGAGTTGATGCAATGAGAGCAAAATTGCTTTAACAGGGAGGCCCTACTCTCTGGCTGAATGGCAGCAGTGAGCACAGAAGACAAGAGTAATTGCTTACAAGATATTCATGTCCTTTTAAGTAGGACTGAGTGGTAGACATTAATATTCACCAGACATTTGAGTAACTACTTTGGACCTGGTATAATGCAGGATATTCTCATGTATATGAAATTATTTAATGGCATTAAAATTTGATGCATAGGTGCCTGTACATAGAGATACACTGACATTTTACCATTGTGAAGGAAATATCACCTCAATATTAGAGTGAAGAACAGAGTCTGTAAATAAAGGACACACGCATCACAGAAGTCATCCACAGCATGAGTATACCAAACTTGTCCTTTTATCCTATAATTTTTCCACTACATATTGGTTCAGAACATGTGATAGCTGGTAAAGCTTATTTCTAATGCATGCGATACAGATTTGTATATGCACCATGGCACTTCAGATTGCCATTGGAAATATTTATAATGGCAGCTTACATCTTTTCTTTGTCTTAAGATGAATCATTGTTTGAAGTTGCGAGAGAAACCCTGGATTTCAGCCTAAAGAAAGCTTGAGAGGATGTCAAGAATTTTTAAATTGCCTATATTATCCTTTTAAATTTTATTTAATTCTCAGTTTCCCATGGTGAAAAAGTATACAATAGGAAGGAAGATCTAGAAACTAGTCAAATCTACTATTCTTTGCTTGATGTCACTTTGGGGAAAAATACATTATATACTCTTAAGCATTAAATTAGCAATAGAGATATTTTACTGAACCATCTAAATAAATAACTGCTAAAATAAAACTAAATATAACCTTGTGAGAAAAAGAAACAAGAAACAATGATGGTCTGTAAAATTACAGTTTTTTTTCTGAGTTAATGCAAATGAATACAGTTATTTCTGCATTAATACAAACAATTTTGTTCAGAAATAATGTATTTCCTCTGCTTAAAGAGAACTGGTTTTAGAAAAGTCCTTTTGCAAGCAGCAACTTAATAAGGAAGAAAGAATACACAGCCACAGTTCTGTACCAGGGGTTCTCAAGCTCATAGTTTCCTTTGTATGGCACAATTCTTTGTTTCTGCTGGTGCATTATGCATTATAAGCTCTTAACAACATCCTTGTTTTCCACACAGCAGTTGACATTATGAGTCCATCCCTCAAGCTGGCATGAGAAATATACTTCTAGGGAAAAACACCTTCTGAATGACATACATGTTCTGAACTTAGATGGCTCTAAATGAGCATCTCTTAGGTTGTTATTACTAAGGGTTCAAGGGGAAGGGGGGGGAGGAAGAGTAATATAGGGAGCTGATAATGGGGGCCTGGACAGAGGGAGAATGTTTTGAGAGTGGTGATGGCAATGGGTGTGTAAGGGTGGCCTGTATACAACTGATGCTGTTAGGGACTGTGATGGGAGTTGTATGGGCACCCAATAAAATTATTCATTAAAAAAGGGGGGTGAGGGGAAAAGGGAGTTTTTTTTTTTAAGAGGAGCTTGTACCAAGGGCTCAAGTGGAAAATGTTTGGAAGTGTATGTGGCAACATGTGCTTGATACAAATTATGTACTGATTGTTGTAGTAGCTGTAAGAGGCCCCAATAAAATTATTAAAAAAAAACAGGATGTGAATTTACCCAGTGCTTTATTTGCATGTATATTAATAGTTTTAATAAAGTTAAGCAGTGTGTTGAAATAGTAGATGTTATCATAAAGTATACTGGTCCCCTATTCATGACTGAGGGATCCCCACACACACATGCATGCACACACCCCTTTCCACTTACGGTGACTTTGCTTGCAGAGTGCTCACCGCTCAGACATCTTAAGAATTCTTCCTATAGAGAATGTCATCCTGTCCCATGTTATTTTCTCTTTGCACAGGCATCATGTATTCCTTGACTGGTGGATATACGGTACTACATGTACAGTCCTTGGCTTTAATCCAGGATAAAAATGAATCCCCAGAATCTGGATGAAATGTTCTGAGGGACAAAAGAAAGGAGTGAGGTAGAGTGAATATTCTGTGTAAGACTGCAATATATATATATATATATATATATATATATATACACACATACATACACACATACACATATACATATATATGTCATTGTCCTGATAATGTAGGAACTACTTACCAGAATAATCAAATGCCTGCTACTAGGATGCTTTTCAGTGTCGTGAAGAAGCGCAAGGGTAGCAGACTTTTGCAGGTACTGGGTCTATGGTCACCTGTGTTGAAGTGGGATGGCAAGTCCTGTATTGATCCCTTAGAGGGGAAAGAATAAGTGCATTTGCAGGAGCTCAGTAGTGACACATCATAATGGGAACCAAAGATGGCCTAGCAGTCAAAGAACTAAGTGGCTATGAGCTTTTGGAGATAGTTAATGGTACATGGTTTTGTTGGTGTAAATTAATGGGCAGTCAACCAGACTATTTTTCAATCATTATAACCCAACATTAGCAATAATCAATGATCAGGCTTCTGTGACTAATAACTCCAATAACAGTCACAGGTTTTTGAAGATTTTAAACCTAGGACAACTTTACATTCTGAATCCAATGACTGAAGAAGAAGCTGGGTTTAAGGAAAAAAGATTATAGACAATACTGCAAATAATTGTACCGCCATGTACTGCCTTTCAGAACCTAATTATATCCTTCTTTACATTTGGTTAATATTACTTGTTTTCACTTGTGGAAGGCACACAGAATCAAGGAACATTTCTGATTTTTAAAATTGAAATATGATTTTTTGCATAAAATATGGGACCCATCTGTTCCCCCAGACATGATATATAGGAATAATGGATACATGTGTTCATTTATATATTTGTATGATTATACATATCCCCTCCTGAGAACTGCATGAACTGACTATGAAAATGTAGACAGGCATTCTATATCCCAACAGTCATGAAATAGTTAAGCAATCATATACTGAATAAAAGGAATGCATTTCCAACATTTCGAGGTCTGCTGTGCTTGGGATCTGAGATGGGAATGTTTCTCAAAAACTCCAAGCATCATGATAAGAATATTATAAATAGTTAACAAAATCAACAGAATCCAGTTATAGGACAAACCACAGATGGCCCACTTTTCCAAGGACATCTCCTTCAACCACATTTATATGTTCATATCTGTGATTCCTCAAGGTTGTACTTGGTAGCAGGAAGACATTCTACATTCGTGCTTACAGTGGCTTAATAAGTGTTATAATGGTGGATGTGACCAAATGAAGCCTCTGAAACTTCCCTTCAATCTGACTTACATAAACTACAAGAAATATTACATTTCAATAGTTGATAATCCCCATTAGAATTACATTTAATTCAGCATCCAGGTTCCTAGATCTTTCAGAATGGAAATAGTGTACAGAAAATGCAAACAAGTAGTTGTCCCAATTGTACCCACAGTTCTACATGTAGGGCCTTTTTGCAGCAGCATAAATTTGGATGACTGTATCAAACACAAAATGTCAAACGCACGTGAGGTGGGCCTTGTTCTGATGAATAAATTATTTTCCCTTCTTATCAGAAGGGAATATTATAAACACTTGTCAATCAGAGGGAGATGAAAAGAGAATATATTTTCTGCTCATCCCCATGCATATGTTATCTCCCTTTCACTCTATCTTACAATAGCCTGACAGACCTTGGGTTCTGATCTTTACTGAGGCACTATGGAAGTGAAATGACCACAGAAATCATGAGAAAGAAGTCATACATAGGTTGGGGATTATCTTCAGGTATATATTGTCAAGTATAAAGAAGATACATTTTTCCAATGATTTTATTGGAGGCTCTTACAGCTCATATAGCATTCAATACATCATTTGTATCAAGCATATTTGTACATGTTGCCATATTCCAAATATTTTCCACTTGAGTCTTTGGTATCAACTCCTCTTTCCCCCCTCCTTTTTTTTTAAATGAATCATTTAATTGGGAGGTCAAGGACAAAGAAATATGGTGTGAAATTATGGGGATAGAGATATAGTACTTATTCCATAGCATAATATGTGCAGTATAGATTAACTTACAAAAGAACCTCTATAGCCTATGAGACATTAAATAAACATACCAATATCATAGGCTGGACAGAATGGCACATCAATGAAGTAGTTACAATGGCAAAATAATACTGTGTGTAGATCCAAAAATTTATGTCTGAACTGATAAGAATGATAAATCTATTATAATTATTGAATATGGTGGTATGTAAAATAAATATCTGAAATAGTCCAAATGCTGCAGATATGTTGTTTTGTAAAAAAAGATAAGCAAACCCTGCAAACATGACAAAGGACTTAAGTCAAAGAAATTATTTTGCTTGACAGCTCAATAATGTTACACAAAAGTTCTTAAAAGAAACAGAAGTATCATGACAGTGAGAGAGAGAAAAAAAGAGAGAGATAGAGAGAGAGAGAGAGAGAGAGAGAGAGAGAGAGAGAGAGAGAGAGGAGAGAGAGGAAGATACTAAACAGCTGGTTTTGAATATGGTGGAAGAAGTCTTTCATCAAAAAATGCATGAACATTTCCCATAGACAATACAAAAGGAATAGAGGCTCATGATGATGTCTTTATGTTAGCCCAATGAAATCCATTCAGGAGTCACACAATACTATGTATTGTGTTAGCCTTTTAGTTTGTGGTGTTTTGTTATCCTAGCAATACAAATCAACACAAATGCCTAAGCAACTGGCAGCGAAGATCAATGCTTCATATCTAATACGGACACATTTCTCAGATAAATAATTGTCACTTTATTCTGGAATGATGCGAGGTTTCTTCTCATAGGGACACATGCCACTTCAAGTGAGTAGGTTGTTTATTTTTCCCCACAGGTTTACAGGAAGTGGCATAATTCAAGGGCTTCATATTTTTCTATAATTTGAGATCCCCTATGACATCCTATTCAACAAATTAACACTCTTTACAGAATAAAAACTTGACATTATAAACTTGCTTATGTGGATCAAGTATTGCAGCCTTCAGTATAGATTAGAACTCAATGTAAATATTTTCCAAATCCCTACAACTTGATCACTAGATAACACCACGATAAATGAAGAGAGGACTGATGTTGTTAAGGACTTTGTCTTTCTTCAATCCACCATCAAGACTCATGAAAGCTTGATAATTTGCCCACAAATTAGAGAGTATATTTTTATATTGTTCTTCCAAGAGAATACAGACATAGTAGAGCATCTGCAGGGCCTATTGAACTAACAGCTGCAGTACATGCCCAGCAGCATGCATACTGCTGTATACAACATCCCCCAACATGCACAATGTTCCTTGCATCAAAGACCTTTATGACAACAAATGTAGACTTATGGACAAGATTGGAAGCAGGATTGGACAATTTGCAACAATTTTCAGAAGCTCAGTTAGAATAATCAAAACAAGAAAACTACAACAACTGTATTAGTTCTCTGCAGTTTCCGATATTTGGTTTCCAAAAAAGTATACATCTACTAGGGAACATAGCAACTATTGGTCTTCATATAAAGGAAACCATAGTCAAGACAATGCAGTATATTGAATACTATTTTGGCCGGGTTACATCCTGAGCATCCAATGGTGGGTCTTCTGTTACACAACATTGTTGTTAGTGCCAAGGAATTGGTCCCAACAGATAGTGAATGTATGCACAACAAAATGAAACATTTTCTTGTCTGCATCATCCTCCCAATAGTTCCTATGCCTGAGCTCCTTGTTGCAGCCTCTGTGTCAATCCCTCAAGATGAGGACTTTCCTCTTTTTCGCTGCCCCTCTCATTCCCCAGGCATGGTATCCTCCTCCCTGACAACATCTACAAAGTATGTAAGACAAAACTTTGCCATCGGCTGAGCCCCGGTGTCGTAGTGGTTATGCGCAGGACTGCGGCCCACTGGTATGGAGGTTCGATTCCAGCTCCACAGGAGCAAAGGCTGAGCCTTCTACTCCCACCACCAGAGGGCAGTGATGCCAAAAAAAAAAAACTTTGCCATTATTGCCTATAAGGATCACTCTGACTGTACTTTTTCCCGATTAGAATTTCTCGTCCTTTGGCAGTCTATGTTACTTTGGATATTCTTCACCAGTGCCACAATTCACACACATTGATTATCCTTCAATCTTGGGTCTTCAATATCCAAGGTTCACATGTACAAGAGGTCATTGAAAACAGAATGACTTGGTCTAGTGCACTTTAGTCCTCCATCAGCTGGCACTACCGGACTCTGAAGAGGAGTTGGCAAGCATCTCACACACAGACTTCAGATGCCCTCATGATATGAAACAGCTTCATGACAAAGTTCTTTCTTATACATAGATGGATATCATAGTTTGTGTTTATCAGTGCATACCACCCAGCCTAACACAATGAAGGTGAAATAAGCAGACCATAATATGGATTGTTAAACAAACCCGTTGCCATTGAGAACCTGCAATTAATAGTGACTCAAGTATCACAGTGTATAACTAAAGTCCCTATCATTTTTCAGCTCCCCTTGTTTCCACCTGGCAACACTTAAGTTAGAAGTTACTCACAAACAAGGTGTACGACCTGGAGACCAAAACATTAATGCTAAAGTAAAAGCAAATGCACTGTTGTTGAGTCCATTTGAACTCAGAGCAACTTTATGGGACAGGGTAGAAATGTCTCAGGGTGTTTAAAGTTTGCATTACTTTACTATTCCTCTGTCTTCTATGGCCCCTCTCAACATGGTCCTTTTGCTTAACAGCACAATACTTAAACTTGTGTTCTCCCAGGACTCCTTGAAAGATGGAATAATATAAGAAATTGTGATGAGTGTTAAAATATGGATCTGGACAATGTGTTAAGAGGAAGCAGAAGAGATTATTAAATATGTCAGTGCATATTAAGAACTATTCACAGGAAAAGTTATAGCTAACTTGGGTATAGAAGTATATAGGAGGGTAGGGCACAACGTACTGCTTCAACATGTTAGAAATAGTTTAAATAAAATTCTAAAATATGAAGTTTTGTTTCTCCACATATTCTCCATCTATGTCTGTACATTTCTTAAGGTTATGTTTCCATTTCTCTCACTCTTCCCAGGACAATGATTCACTATTAAATTTACATCTTATCAAGAGAGCACTTTTAGCATCCTCTGTATCTCTAATTCTGTTCCTCTTCAGTTTGAGACCAGATCAGGGCTGTAGGCTATATGATGTTTTCTAAGGGAGTTTATGTAGAAAAATGCTTTCTATTCTTGTTGGAAAACAAAAGTTTAAGGTGATTTTCCTTCTTGAAAACTTGATGAAAAGCCTTATTATTACCTTTAAGAAATCCCCAAAATAGTCTCCATGATCTTCACAGCTGATCTTTCTGCTTTGAGTAACTGGCTCAGAAAATTCCTGTTGACAGCCACTGTTTATATTAGGAGATCTTTTTTTTTTAATGAGACTACGTCAAGAATATTACTGAAAGACTTGTCTATAGAAGTACATTTAAACATGCTTAGTTTAAAATATAAGAACCTTGAATATATGAACCAAAACCAGATAGGAATCCTTCATTCCTCTATTCTGGTATAAATGTTAGATACAAGAGAAGGAGAAAAAATTAGCTACCATAAATGATCAATTAAGTTAAGCTAGATGTCAGTGCAAACCAACATCTAAGGAGTAGCCAGTATGAAAGTAGGGGGTGAGGATGGGGTATAAGAGGAAATATTCAAAAAAGTAGAAAGAAAAGAGCAGTACAGCAGATTAGAATTCTGGAGGAACATTTGGAAAGGAAAAGACTAAGGAAAAAAAGGCTGAAATCTTCAACAGATAAGCCTAGATTGTATCAGAAGTGTCACTTATATATCAATTACATTGAGAGTATTTTCAGTAAAATGACAAGAAAGAGGGATGTGAAATTAAGATGCACCAATTCAAACAAATCAGGCACACTGTGGTGACTAGCCTATTATTGTGATACTGCAATATAGGAATAGCTGGTTCACTTCTGTGGGAGAAAACACTTGAAACACCTATGAATAGAAGTAGAAGCTTGTCAGCTATATTGCAACACAAGGGACCTCTCGGGTAGGAAGTTATTGAAGAAAGGGACTAGGAAAGAACTGCCTAGTCTGCCTAGACTCAGAATAGCATTGAGTCTAATGGGGAAAGTAGCAACAGTGCAATCAACCTGATGACTGAATTTTGTAACGGCAAACTGTGGTAGTAACATAGTCTGGTGTCATTGTGAGAGGATTATGCGTGGAGGAGTCTGATCCATCTATCAAGATACCACCAATGAAACCTCTGTGTGGGCATGGACTTCTCCTTAGAATTATGAGAACTTTGGTATTTCCTCCTTGCAGGCAGGAGACACTTGCCTCTCTCCACTCACTTGTTTTTGGAGCTTATCTCTCTGCTCACTCCCTGTGAGACAGCCCAGAGGAGGAGTCACCTACACCAGTCTTGATACAGCCAGAATCCTGGGCCTGGAGAAGCTACATGAAGACCGCTGCCAGCACTGAGAGGCTCACAATCCCCCTATAAGGACTCAGGAAGACTTTCCACCCACTGACCCGTGATCTTCCTGCATTCAGCATCATTGCATGTGTTTTGTGAATCTGAAGAGGACGCTATAGATTGATGTTCAACTTATGGGGTAATATTGGACTTATGGATATGCTATGTCCTGGACTGGGGTATTTTCTTAATCTACATTTACTCTTGATATAAAACTCTCACTCATACATGTATGCATTTCTAGGGATTTGTTTCTTTAGTCTACCCAGATTAACATACTAGCAATCATGTACATATTTTTCATGTGGTTGTTGGATATCTGCGTGCCTTCATTGGCGAGGTGTCTATTTGTTGTTTCTTCCCACTCTTCCCATTTCTAAATGCATCGTCTGTCTTTTGATGATGAGCTCATGACTCTATACACTTTCAAGCTTATTCTATTAGGACATATACTCACAGATAATCATTCCTTCAATCATGTTAGCCATCTTTTGGGATACATATACTTATTATACTATCTGAAAAAGTGAGAAATCTGACATGCAGAGGTCCGAGCGACTGACCACAATTCCCTCTCATGATCAGCACTTCATCCTGGATAAAAAAGAAATATCCTAACTCTGAATTCTGACTTCCCATCTGCTGAACCGTACTATCTCTAATTGACAAGCTGTCCTTTTTCATTAGGAGAGGGTTTAAACAAGTGAAACATATTTGACATGTAGCAAATAATTAGCTCACTAATTTGGCGGTGCTGCAGGGGTACTCAGTTCTCTAAGATATAGATAGAAGGGTTTACTTTTGTCCAGCTTGCAAGTGAAATGCCAAACCTTGCTGTAGAAGTGAGGAAGAGTCCACAGGTTCCAAGAAGCAGTTGGTTCCTAAATGGACACAGCCCAGTGTGATTTCTGTGCTTTTGGCAGAGGCATCACACATGGTCTATAGCAGCGAGGCCAATTGCAGCAAAATTTTCCCTGCCCTTTTGCAATTTCTCTGTGAGGCTCGAATTCAGCTTGCGAAATTAAGTTGTTTTAACAATAAAGGTTTCCAGACTTGTTTTTTTTTTAACTATAAGAGATGTTTTATTTTAAAATACACATGGCAATCACTTTTACCCCAAAGTATATATATTTTGAAACCACAAATGGTATAGATAATTACAGAATTTAACAAGGCATGCTGTGGTAGCAAATAAGCCATTTTAAATGGAAACTATTTTCTTAACCCGCCTATCATCCAACATCAGTGGTGACAAGGTGCTGGGGACTAGAAGTGTGGAAGAGATCACAGGAATGGAAACCCAATATTGGTAATACATCATAACCTGAAGCATGGCATGTTTTTCGGTTGCCTCTGTGTGGATAGTATTTCTTTACTGTAACTCTATGGTCTTAGTGATGGGCTCTCTTGTGTGCATCTCCAGCATCATTCCAAGTTATCCTCTCACACAAACCATATGTGCTAAATACGAGATATCATCTGGACCGTGGAAAATTGCCTTATGGTTTGTGCTTCTGGGAATCTTCACATTCTGTTCCTTATTTTTATGATGTTCTCTCCAACCTAATTTGCCACCTTGTTTATTTTTATAAACAAAATTCTTATGACACAATTACCTGTCATCATTGGTCTCAGGGGCCACATCAATGGAGTCTTCACCAGTTGCCCTAAAACAGAAAGAATTAGTTGCTTGATCTCAGAACCATTAGTGCCCCTATTTATTTCTTATCCAGTAGTCCTCTGATTCAAAATTGCCTGAAGGTCTAGATGATCTCAGACTGTAGATTTTTTTTGCTCTTTGTTATTTTCAGACCATACTCCTTCTTTAAGGAGTATAGATTCTGATAACCTGGATCCTATTTGTTGATTAGCACTAAAATATGATTCTTGAAGTTTAAAGCATTTGGGACACATGAATTGTCCATCTGGAAATTGCAAGAAATTAGCAGCTCTGGACAGGAGACAAACAGAAAAAACAGGTCTGTAATATGTAGGGAGAGCTATGAAAGGGATACAAAACAAGATGCCTTAGAGAGGTATACAAACATAAATATGCCTGTTGATGACATAGATATGTGTGTGTCTGTGTCCATATGTACATGTTTAGGGAGTAGGATAGCAAAAGCTACTAAACACAACAATAGCATTAAAAAATAAAAAGTAATGCTACTCTCAGTTTAATTTTAGTTTTTGTAAAAGTCAGTGCAAAGAGCAAGTCTTACATCACAGTTGATGGAAAAGAGATTGGTTGTATTTTAAGGATGAGAGAATCAATGTGTCACTTGCTAATCTCTCTACAAATAACACAGATTCTGTAACATTGTAAAGTTTAGGGTGATTGATAAAAATAAAGAAATGAATAAAACAGAAAAATTGCAAACACTTTCAGAATTCCCCAGTTGTAAATAAGCCTTTTTAATACTCTTGAAAATGAAGATAGTTTAAAGAGCTACAGAAATGTTTTACTTGTTTATGATCAAGGTCTCTCAACAGTGTAACTATAATTTAATTATTTTTAAAATAATGTATGATTGTGATGTAATTAGGATGATGCCTCACTAAATGAAATAATCTAGTTTTCTGGTACCCCTAAGTGACTGTATAGTAAAAGGCACACAGATGGAAATTTAATATGCTCCTGTAATAATCAATTAATCGATTCACGATTTCACATGCATGTAGGTAATACTAGTGTGTCAATAAAATAATTAATCTTATTATTTATTCAACAGCTTTTTGGTTACAACCTTCATGACAGTAAGTTAACATAATAGTAAAAAATATTGGTTTTAATAGTTGTCACATTCAAATGATTGCAAATACCAGTCCCACTCTGCAAATACCAGTCCCACTCTGGTAAATTAGTTTGAATTAGAGGGTTTTTTTTTAATAGAGAGCTGTACTTGAGGAAAAGAAATATGTACTAGAATGTAAATTGGCTTCAGGAAGTTCCTGCATTACAAGTTTGTCAAGATTTCTTTCTTTATGTAGCGTCTGTTTATGTAATAGTCTAACATTTTATGCCTGCACTCATTTTTTATGGAAATAAGCATTCTGTGGCTTATTCTGACCATCCACTTGATCCAATCATACAAAGATAACTGGAATATCTTCTTTCACCCCAGATTTAAGAGATGTGTCTGCATTTGCTTTTGACTCCTAATTTTGAACAAGACAAACATTGACAATTTGGGGATGGAGTAAGTTATCAAATTTATAAAATTGGCCTATTAGGAACAACTATTAAAAACTCATGAGTGGAAGAATAAGCAAATAAATAAACAGGTCAAGTAATGAAACTTCAGAAATCCATGTGAATATTAACAATTCAATTTTTTTCTCAACAGTATTCTTAAACTTTGGAATCGGTTGACAGAGGGTTTTCCTCTCAGTACAGTTTAAATTTATAGTGGCACTCTCTGTGTGCTTTCTCACTAAGTAAAATCAATTTGTCTTCTGAACAACTCCTTTATAGTCCCATTTGGCTAACCATATCTTTTAACACTTGAAGGAAATATAGGTGAATATTTATCTCTCTCTGGCTAGAAAATGACTTTGTAACATTTAAAGCAATGAAAGAGATTACCAAAAGACAAAGAATGAGCAGGTGGTTTAGCCATTGTGATACATAAAGCACCTCTACTATCACTGGTTACATGCAGTAAAATAAAAGTTAAAGAATTTGTGTTCACTAGAATTGAGGAAAACCATCTAACCAATTTGAGTTCCCATTTCTTTATCTAGAAAATATCAGATTATACAATAAATACTTCACACCTTCTAAAGGAAATTGGCTAGTAGCAAATATATATACTTATATTTATATACCAATAAAATGTATACTTTTAAAATACATAAAATTGGAAGTGATTTATCTTAAATAAAATAATCCTTCCAAAGAACTCTGAAAATTCTAAAGTGCTACTATATTTGTAACTTATTTGTCAAGCATTCAGTGGCCCGTGCAGAGGAGTCTTAAAGTAACCACAAGCCCTTTGTGAAGTCTAAAGAAACCATACATAGATAGAAATATTTGTCTTGCTCATTTGTCTGTGTGCAGTTTTTTTTATCAGGGACATTGTATACCTTCATGCATATGTAGAAGATTCAGTAATCACCACTTCTGCACCGTTGCTTCAAGTCAACTTGTGTTTTTCCCCGGGGAAAAGCCTAAGGACAGCAGCCCAAGTTTTAAGAGTTTTTCCACCGACAATAAGGGTTATGGGCACTCCCCACAGCCCTATCTCTTACTTGAGCTCACTGTGTTTGCCTTCTGTTTTTAATCTTTTGAGTCCTACCACATATGCTTAAAATATATCTCTAATCCCGTAGTTTTTATTCTCCATAAAAGTAATGTCTGAGCTTTCTTCATTAAAAATAATATCTGAAAATATTTTAATCTGATAATGCATAGTTTTAAAAAAATAAAATTAACTAGGGAACAAAAGGAGGAGAAAAAGAGGAGCTTTGGGACTCATTAAGCATAAGTTATTCATTGTGTAATCCTATCAGAAAGGTTAGTTTTATGGAAGTATAGCATGGTGCATAACATAACAAACAGAGTCATTATCACTAGATTTTAAATGTGAACGTTGTATTGGTAGATAGTTTGATGTATTTATTTTCAGTGCACACCAAAATAAAATAAATAATTGAATCCAATAACAATATGATCATTTAGACTGGGAAGACAATGAAATTTGCTTTAAATCTGAGTGTTAATGATAATGATGTACCATATTGAAAATTGCAATTCAAAAATAAACAAATAAAAGTTAAAAGCTAAAATGCTCTTCCTAGTAGCGAGTCTTTTTCCTCCTGTTTTTATAGTGGAACTGATTGATCCCTTGTAATTTATCACTAATGTTACCTGTTGACTTCAGTCAGACAATAATACAGTGGTCCTTTCTTGACTCTTTCCCATCAGGTGCGTTAGACGCTGCTTTTCTTCACCTCAGTATCTTTAGCACCCAGTGGAGTTTTGAGAAGATGGCAGGCAACTTAGAAAAGTTAGTTAAGTGAGTGAATTATGTCTGAAAACACGGTGGTAGATAGACTAATGCACACTTAAACGCCAGACCAGGATTCTCTTAAATGAAAGACAAAGACAGCAATGTTATTGTCGGAATGATACAGCACAAGAAAGACTTGACTGGCAATTGAAGGTTTGCAAATGAAAGGCAATGACCAGAGATTGCTGGAAGTACTTAAAAACTATAAAATAACAATGAAATAGGTTGTCCCCATAGCCTACAATAGAATTAAAATCATTGCTGCTTAATTTTTCGCACAATGAGAACCATTTTGGACTTCTGTCTCCCCAAACTGTTAAGGAAAAAAAATTAAAGATAATATATTTATGCTGTTTCATCCCTGATGTTTGTGGTTACTTTTTAGAGCAGCAACAGGAAAATAATGCATAACCTATAAATAAAACTGGGCTTTTGTTTCCCTCTTCCTTTGGGTTATGAATAACTTGGCTTGTTTTGATAGGATCTTTTCATTTTAGAGGATGCATAAGAGGAGAAATAAATCAATATTAGAAATTAGATGAATCTAGAATTTTAGGCCTGTGTTCCTCTATGCAAATCACCAAACTGTACTTCTTCGGTCTGCTTAAAGGAGATAAGAATATTCACTACTTAGAGATACTTAGAACCCTAAAAAATAATATATTAGGAATCCTGTTAAAATAAATTGTTCCATCATTTGCCACTGAGAAAGTGCATCATAGGAGCAAAAGTATCTGTTGGCATAGTGGGATACTTAAGGCTAAGCGGTAACTAAGCAGTTCAAAGCCACTGACTCCTCTTCAGGTGAAAGACAAGACTGTGTTTTCCTATAGAGATTGAAAATCTTAGAAACCAAAAGAGCACAATAGTACTCTATTTTACAAGGTTTCAATGAGTTGACATTAAGCTGATATTTGTTATATTTTCTTTAGTTTGATAGTTATATAGACATTCTAGAGCAGAGATAATTGTGCAAAATTAACAGCAAGATTAAAAACACGAGTGCCCTGGAGGATATAAAAATGACCTTGGTTTACATGTGTGACTATAATGGAAGGGAGTTGTCAAAAATGGTGTTAAGTAAAATGTAACAAGGGGAGCCTGTAACAGTAGTCAATTATACTTACGTGCACTTTGGAGCTAGATTATTTTGGTTTGAATTTTAAATCCACAACTTGCACATCTTGGCAAGTTAGAGTGTCTTTGTACCCCTGTTTACTCTGTTATAGAAGAAAAGGTTTCTGTGTAAATTTAAAGTGTAAATGTCTCTCAGATTCACAGAATAGAACATTTATACATGCTCAATAAATTTTAGCTGCTGTCATTTTTTAAGTAATTCTGATGGCATCATGGGCTATGAGTTGAATTTCTAACTGCAAGTTTATCAGTTCACACTCAAGCTCCCCTCCACAAGAGAAAGATGAGGCTGCCTGATCTTATAATGGTTCACAATGTCAGAAACCCTAAAAATCCATTGTGCTCTGTTGCACAATGTATTGGAATTAACTTAGAGGCAGTGTTTGGGGCTTTGATTTGATTAGTGTTTTCGGCAGTGGGTTGTGGTTGTGGAAAGGCATGAAAGGATGTTTTTCAGCCAGGGTAGCTGAAACAGAAGCATCTGTTAGCTTGCAGAAAAGTGTTTGTAATGGAGGTTGTCTTGTATTCCCAGTGGAGGGGAAAGGACTATTGAACATGAGTGTAAGTTCATTGAGGATAGGAACTAGATTTTGCTTTTCCATCACGAGGTTCTGCGGGATTTTTAAAATATATGCTGAATGAATGTACTCATCAAAAATTGATTTATAGCACCCAGAAGTTTGTCCACCTCATTTTTGCATAATGTAACCAACATAAGAATGAAATATGGTAGCCTACATTGCCGAGAAATGGGAGTCCTGACATCTCTGCCTCCTGGATATGCACATTTAAACTTACTAAGTCTCAGTTTCTATCTTCGTAATAAAAGTATTACAGCAACAACCAAAAATCTTGGACTACTGTTGCATTGTATTTTGTTTGACTTCTCTAAAATATTAATAGTGCTTGTGGTCATAATTGTGCAAATCCACTTTAAGTTTAAACAAAACTTTAAGTTTTGTTTGTGTGCCTTTGATAGATATGACTTATGCATCATATTTTGTCAGAGTATAAAAAGCTATAACATATAAACAAAGCATATATGCTATACACTTTGTATATAGTATATATGTATATCCTATGAATGCAGTGCTTATACTCTGTATCCAGTGCACTGGCCTATCGTCAATGTTCAATGAAGTTTTTCTCAGCATGGGTAATATCCATCCATTCTATGTTAGGCTGGAGCAAAACCAGTGACACTGATATACATATATGCAATGTTTATGAGAAACAAATTTGGTGAGCTTTTTATACATATACATACCTATGTATGTATGTATATATAGCCCATGGGTCAGATATTAAGCTGGCAGTTACTCTTGACTTATGTAGCTGTGGGATTTTAAAACACATTGTGGATGGATCCAGAGTTTACTCATGTTTATGGTTTAATGCAAAAAAAATTATGGTTTAATGCAAAAAAAAACACAAAAAACAAAACTGCTGAAAAATTACCTGGATACTTGGGTGAGTTGGTACAAAAATATCTGGTCTTTAATGTGTTAAGAACCAGGAAGCAAGAAAAGTTATTAGAAAGTAGGAAGATGAAGCAGGAAGACCAAAGTCTGCTAAATGCAGGAGCAGGCGAAGTCGAAGGTAGCAGGTCAGATGTAAGTCCATTGATGACTTCCAGTGTCAGCACGTGGGATACTGGCTTATGTACAAGGAAGCTGTTGTACAAGAAAAGGTTAAAAATAAAAGAGGGCTGAGCCCAGGGGGCGTAGTGGTTGAGTGCGGGAATGTGGCCTCCTGGCTTGGCGGTTTAAATCCAGCAGCAGCTCTCAGGAGCAAGGCTGGGTAGCTCCCATGACCACCAGAGGGCAGCGATATCCTCCCCACGCCACCCCCCCCCAAAAAAAAAAAAAGGAAAGAAAAAGTTAATGACATAAATGTTGGATCTAGATCCTGAAAGAAGACAGCTTATTTCCTTACTTATCAGCTTAATATGAAGAAGGCAACAGTTCTTTTACAATTGCATCAAAATTATGATCAGAGGAAGGAGATCACAATCCACCATAACTTTCTCACAGCTTCTTGGTGATTCACAGCAGGTCCCATCCGGAACTTTATTACATTGCATTATGCTACATGATGGAAGATTAATTGCCAAAGTACAAAGAACTCTGTTCAGCCGGGTTGGCATAAAACCTAACACGTGCATATTATAAACTAATAGGTATAAAGGCAGGGGGTATAGGTACAATTTAGTTGAGTGAGTTGTTGATTTTTCCCATGACTCTGTCTTCAGCATTATTTCTATTAAACGAAATTATCATGTGTCTCACACTGACATTTTCCAGATAGACTCTGTCATTATATCATCACTCAAATACCATTTTTCTTGGGGGAATAATATCAGTATCAAGGTTCATAGAAAGAGAAATAAATCATGCTTCTAATGGTCTTTGTTAAGAATTAAAAAAGAATAATGATGCTGCGTGCTTGGAGCATAAGAAAAATGATGCTGAATATTTAGGTAGTGTGGATTAGGAAGTAGAAACCATCATTTGTTGCAATTACTGATTTATGGTTTCCCCTTAGTGAATGTATTGGGGTTTTTTGCTCTAGAAGGAAACTGTAGGCAAATTCATAATTCATAATATTTAGAATTATGCATCTGATGAAGTAGCTGGTGTTAACAGGCAACCAGAGAATCAAATTTGCCAGGAGCTGCTATGTTGTTTTCAACATGTTGATGGTGCTATTTTTATTTCATTAGAAATTTAATACTTGTGTGCTTTTTCATAATAATAGTTACATAAGATACAGTAATTATAATAAAAAGAAGTAGGAAAACTTGATTTGTGACAAGTTCCTTTGCTTTGTGGCAATAGAATTAAACCTCCTAATTTGATAGATGTTGCTTTCTATAAGAGTAAAGCATATATAATATAGTTGGTAATATATGAAATTAAAATTCAATTTGCTTTGAACATCAGTTAGTATTGTATAAGACTGATAATAAACCTCTAATTCTTGACCAACTAATGTGTGTTTAATATTGAGGAAACAAAACTGGCAAGGGTTGAAAATGGTACTTTTTGTTTTGTTCAAAACTAGGATAAAGGATGCAGCTGTAGTTGAATTAACAGCCTTTAAGCAAACCTAAGAGCATAGGAACCACCAGATAAAAGCAAGTACCTATAACTTTAACTCAAGTTAGAGCTTTTAAAAAAGTCAACAAAGTCTTTAACCACGTGTGGAAATTATTTAGTTGATTTAGAATCTGATAGGTTGAAGGAGTTAATCTTTGACATTTGCTTTAGGTTATAGATTCTTTTGATTATCATATACAAACAGATGTTTTTAACATCATATGTTTTGGCAAATAGGGATGATCCAAAATGCCACTGTCCTGCCAGTGTAAGGGTATATTGTAGAGTTCAACTTTGCATTAGTATGCAAGATTATTTGCATGCTGTCATTTGTATTATGTTTTGTGAGAGTCTTGGAAATAAAATTTTCATGTATCAATTGTTTGAAATGTCATAATACATGAAAGCATTTTAAGACAAGCAAAGTAAGACTCTCTAGTTCCTGTGTCTCTGTTGGTTGAATTCTACTACTGTGTGTTGCAGTTGTTGCTTTGGTTGTTGTTAGGGATCAACCAATCAGTTCTGACTCGTCATGTCCCAATGTACAACAAACCAAAATGCTGCCATCCTCATGGTGTCGGTTCAGTTTAAGCTCTTTGTTGTAGTCACTATGTCAGTCCATCCCCTTAGAGACATTTTTTTGCTGTTAGGCCAAGACTGATGTCCTTTTCCTGCATTGATTCTACTTTGGGCTTCCTTAATCAGTGTATAATTACACTACAGTAAAGTCCATCTGAACATAGGGAAGGCCGTATCCTGTTATCACCAAATAATGATACCCACTCAAATATTAACCACATGCATAAAATTGAATGATTTGTGGGTTTTTGTAAGTCTTCTAGAAAACCCATCCTATTTTTCCTGTGGGTGCAATTCAGCTGAAAATTCTCAGGATCCAGTTCCTGAGCAAGGTCTGTCTCAAATACTTTGCCTGCAGGCAGGCCTCTCTCTGGCCCTCAGACTCTTGCATTGGTCTCTGCATACTTGGATCACATAAATTTCAGGTTGACAATAAGTGCCCCAAAAGCACGTCACTCTCCTATAAACCTCAGCAAAGCCACTCCATGACAGCTCCATGGGTCAGCACTATCTGCTTTCTCCAAAGTGTTCAGACTGCCCAATCTACAGACAAGCCCCTGGCCCAAAGCACTCTGCTATTCTTGCTGGACTGTGAGGTGCACAATTCATTCCCATGCTCTGGCTCTTTCCTCTCCTGGGTCTGATCCTTTGCCCCTCCTCTGGAGTCGCAGTTATGACCCAGATCAAAGAGGTGCAATGTGCAGTGATCCCAGCATGCCCAAATTGTTCTCTACTCCAGGCTCTTCTATTGTTCTTCTAGCGAAATCCCCAACCCTGTTTCTCAGCAGAATAGCAATCAAAGGGACCCTCCCTTCTTAACAATCACTCCCACCTGAATCTTGAATGAGTGTGCTTCCCCGACTTTCTACCTAAACTGACCAGGAAAACAAATGTTGACTGATGAAAGTAACAAACGTGGTTACAAGAGCAACATTAAATAATTCAGGAACGGAATGTAATACTCATATTCGGGCCATCCCTGATGCAATTAATGACCTCGATGGTGTGACATCCTTCTTTAGAAGTGCACACTGATGGGACGCCCTTATGCCTTTCTGGCAGTGGAGCTTGCACCTGGCTTATGGTTCTCGGGTTCTTCAGACTTAACCAAGTCCATGAACTTCTGGGAGTCCATCTGAGATGTTGAAGCAGGATTCTTTTTTTAAAAAAATCTTTTATTGGGACTTGTACATCGCTTTTCACAATCCACACATGAATACACTGTGCCAAGCACCATCACATGCCTGCTGCCTTCATCATTCTCCAAATATCTGCTTTTCCACTTGAGCCTGATATCAGCTTTTCATCCTTTCCCCTCACTCCCCCTGCCACCCTCCACTGCCAACCTGAAATACTTTATAAATTATTATTATTATGTCACATCTTATACTGCCCGATGTCTCCCCTCATCCACTGCTCTGACGTCTGTCCTCCAGATAGGAGGTTATGTGTAGATCCTTATAACTGACTTCTCCTCTTTATCCCACCTTCCCTCCACCCATCTGGTAACTCCACCATCACTACTGGTTCTGAGGGGTACATCCGTCTTGGGTTCCCTGTATTTCCAGTTCCCATCTGTGCCAGTGCACCTCTTCCCATCCAGCTAGATTTGTAAGGTAGAATTGGGACCATGAAATTTGGAAGGAGGTAGCCTTTAAGAACTAGAGGAAAGTTGTATGTTTCATCGCTACTTCACTACATCCTGACTGTCCCATCTCCTTGAATCTTCTGAAAGGGGCTGTCCAATTGCCTCCAAATAGACTTGGGTCCACCCTGTTCTCCCCCTCATTTATAGTGATGTGATTTTTGTTATTTTATGCTTGGTACCTGCTCCCTGAAACCTCATTCAATCCTTTTATTGGGAGCTCATACATTACTTATCACAATACATACATACATACATAGACTGTGGCAAACACCATCACTTGCCTGCTACTGTCATTATTCTCCAAATATTTGCTTTTCCACTTGAGCTCTTGATGTCAGCTTTTCATCCTTTCCCCTCCCCCCTCCTCCGCACCAACCTTCAATACTTTATAAATCTATTTTATTTTATAAAAATTTTTATGTCAGGTGTCATTTGGATATATATAACCTCATTCCTGGCCCATTCAAAAGTCTCAAAGTATCAATCTGGTATATTTGAATGAACATTTAATTAGCATACCCAGTGTGATGGATATTTTCTTGTCTGGGTGATTTTGTGGAACCTATATACATAACAGAGCAGATATTCCCCACACCTGTTTTAGAGGAACAAAATCGTATGGATGAAATTTATAAATTTTTTCCTAAATTGTTATTATCTTTCACTTATATGATAACTCTACCTCCATTAGTACTAAGAACTCTGATTGCATTAGTACTAACAACACTGTTTCTATTAATCCATGGTATAAGAGTTCATTCTAAAACAAAAAAACCCACCATCAATAAATTAAGATTTGGTGAAAATAAGGTTCTGGGTAATCATAGTTTTGATACTTTCAAGTAATTTTTTTCAGGCTTTGAACTACAGGAAAGCTGGTTGTTTGATACGACTTATAGTAGACAAAGTGGTAAATGAGAGAGTTGAACTCTGGAGTTCAGTAACTGGAGTCAGGCACTGCATGAAAGATCTCACAGTATCCATTTGTGGTCTGAACAAAACCTTTATTTCTGAAGTAACAGAACTGATACTGCCCGCCCCCAAATCAAGAATGTTGTCATAAGAAAGTTGAATTACAAAAACAATGAATTCCTAACCTCAAATGGGGACTAATGTTAAAATGAGGGTAATATTTAGAAAGAAATGGAACTGAGAAGCATGGGATGGACTAGATGGTGGAGATATTGGGTCTCTAAATACATTGAATCATTATAGTCAATAGTATCATCATAAAACTCTGAACAGATTATGCCACCATCCTTGCTAATCTACTGTCAACAAAACAATTATCTCATCCTTCCATATTCCATAAGATTAGCCTAACCATGTATACAGTATTAGGGCATCTGGATCATATTCAAGGCAGGTGAGTTATAAGACATGTCTTAGTGTTCCCAGTAAACTCCTTCATCACCCATTACTGCATCCAGAACGACAACAAGACTCTGAACTTGAAGTATTAATTGGAACTTGAAATATGAGACCTGTTTTGCCATGTTGAAGATTGCCAAAGGCTTAGGTAAATTGTTATGCTATAGAGAACATACAAGGATATATCCACAGACTCACACATAGAATGCCCAGAGAATGCTACTTTTACCAGAGCAATGAGGAACAAATATTTAAGGAGAACCTAGCATCTTTTATGATTGCTCTACATGATATTTTATGTAAGTGAGATTTGACAGTGAGAATGACCCAACTATCATGAAGCTAATTGTGTCTCATAGTGTTTGTGGTCAACTGGCAACATTTAATACACAGAGGCAAGATGAATGTGTGGTTACTCTAATGTACAGTAGATTCAAAGTAGTAATCAAAATTGCATGACACCTCGTGTTCTATGACATTGACTCTTGAAGCAGGGTGTCCCCAGGAGTGAAATAGATGGGAAACTTATCAAGTTTTAATTTATCCATACATAGAAAAATATCTCAAGGTAATGTGAATCAAAGACTAACTCCAATCACAGGAATATTAGAATACTCAAGATCTTTCCATCAAGTTCCAGACAAGCCAATCAATAGAGTCGCATTAATGAAATAAAGTTGAGGTCCCTTTGGGGAAGACTTCACTCCCTGCCATGAAGTCATTTCGGACTCACAGCAACCCCACGGGACAGAGTAGAACTGTCTGCAGTGGTTTTAGAGACTGTAGCATATTGGGGGAATAGATAGCTTAATCTCTCTTGCCATTGCCAAAAATACGTACTATTAGTCTTTCTTCCAGACATCCCTACAGTTTTTCTAGGCATTTTAGAATAATGTCTGTTCATTGACAAAAAGGAAATAATCATTGTTTTTAGGAAATTAATGGAGACTGGACCTGATTTGACACTAATTCCAGGATATTTAAAATGAGTTGATGGCATGCTACTTGGAATCAGGAACTACAGGGATGATGGCCGAATTCAGGTTCCTCTCACATAATTTCAATATGCTTCTGAAGACATCTGTAGTGATTTTCCCAGTTACAGAAGGCATCATTGAAATAAACGTATTCTTCCACTGGTAAAACATCAATATTAGCTAACTGGCATGCCTCTAGGGCCGAATGTATTAGAAGCCTTAATAGAAAGCCAATGGAAGTCCTAACTGTCTCTGCCTAGGAAAATAGTAAGCCAAAAATAATACCCCATTCCTGGAGGGAATGAAAAGATTAGTGTCACCCTCAAGGCCTTTAATGAATGCTGCAAGAGCAGTAGTCCTCACCACATCTCTTTTTAGATGATCTATTTGGTCTATTCAAGAATAGATGGATCTTGGAAAAAGAGTGGATTATTACTCTCATTCTATATATTTCACATTCATCAGGTGGTGACTTGAAGTGCACTTGCTGTTCCAGATGTAGTTTCATGGTTTAATAAAAACTTATGTTTCTCCTGGTATCTGGTATGCAGCTATTTTTATGGTGAAATGCTCTTTTGTTTTTACATTAACAATTTTCAATGATCTTCAGAAGTATTTGCCTTCAGTCAGGAAGGACAACTATACACTTTCACTTTACCCCTACCTCTCTTAGATTTATATGAACTCTAAAGCACTGGATCATAATTCAGGCTGCAGGGAACTTGGGCTCAATTATTTTTTCATAATGTCACATTCATCTATTACATTGATGGCATTGTGCTGATCCAGTAAAAAAAGTATCTAAAAAAAAAGTATCTATAACTCTATGCTTATTTGTAAAATATCTGTATCATAGAGTGAGGAAAAAAACCAACAAAATACAGACACCTTCCATCTCAGTGAAATTACTCTGGGCCCACTGCTATGGAGAATGCTGAGATAATTCTATTAAAGTAAAGGAAAAATGATTACCTCTGGTCTCTCCCATAGCTACAAAAGTGGTATGGTGAATGGGGGATCAAGGACCTCCTTTGGAGGAATATGTTCCGCATTTGAGAGTGCTACTGTAGTCTATTTATAAGTGACTCAAAAAGCTGCTGTTTCATAGTGGATCTGGAATAAGGAAAGATAATGCAAAAGGTCAGAGCTGCCATACGAGCCACTTGACCATTGTATCAGATCTGATCCAATCCTGTTTGAAGTGGGAGTGACAGATATATATGCTGTCTGGAAGCTTTGACAGGCCTCAATTTATGAATGATGGTGTGGCCATTAAAATTTTAGAGCAAATCCCTCCTAAATTAATGTTCCTCATTTGAGAAACAGCCTTTAACTTCTTACTGGCCCTTAGAAAGTAAACAGTGCAACATAGGCCACCAAGTCTCCATGCAGTCTGTGCTGTCCATCATGACTTGAGTTTTGTCTGACCCACAGATTCATAAATTAGGCATGTAAATAGCACCCCATCATTAAGATTAATCTTAAGCAGGACCTAGAGGTATGAGTAAGATGCAGGGAGAAGTGACTCAAATGTAAGTTGTTTCTACTTCTGTGACTCTACTGTCCCCTCTCCCAGTCTATTCCTATGTCCTCATGGATAATTTCTTATGATAAGTTGATTGAGAACAAGAAAAATTAAATCTTGGATTACAGATAGATGTACATGATTTGCAGGTAACTTTTGAAAGTAGAAGGCAATAAAATACAGCCCATTGCAGGGACCTCTACGAGGGACATGGTGAAGAAGAAAATCCTCCCAGCTGGTAGAACTTTAAGAACTACTCTTGATTGCCCGTTCTGCTTTAAATATAAATGGACAAATGTATTACTGCATATCAATACATGCAACAAATGGTTTGGCTAGATGGCTATATTTCTCTGAGCAGTCCAAAAAAAAGTGATGCTATTTGTGTTACAGGTGAATGTTCACCAACATTCTCTACATCTCTACAGAGGAGAATTTTAATAAGCACATGAACAGGATGACATGTTCTATATAAATTAGTCATCTTTTCACAACCCCTTCCATTATTGTTCAGATGGCTCATGAAAAAAAAAGTGGGCATGGACTGGACTAGTCCACTGATTCATTGCCTATGTGGCAGCAACAGAGACCAATAAGCAGTCGAAGACACAGGACAACTTCAGGGGGAGATCAGCAGGCAGCAGGTGGCAGATTGATTATATTGAACCCTTTTCATAAAGTTTTATTGCTACTAGAATAGAATCTTGGAGCCCTATTGTAGAAGGGTTATGCCTTCAGTTGTGATTGTTAAGGGTAGTTTGAAATCACCAGGTACTACCTGGGAGAAAGATGAGGCTTTCAATTCTCATAAACAATTACACTCTCAGAAATTCACAGAGGAAATGCGATCCTGTCCAATAGGCTGACTATGGGTCACAATTGACTCAATGACAGGGAGGTTTTTTTTGTCTGTTTTTATGTGTGTGCTGCAACAGTTAATTATTCAGCTGCTAACCAAAGATGCAATCCGCACCCACCCCAGGACTCAGCTGGAGAAGAATGACAATCAGTTCTTAGAGATTGCAATCTAGAAAACCTCATGGGGTAGTTCTACTGGGCCACATGGAGTTGGGATGAACTAAACAACTGAATTTACAACATCAATAACAGGATTGTTGGGGGATGGTTGGTAAAAATGTTCCTCACTTTAGTACTGATAACCAAAGACCAAGAATACAAGTGTAAATATAAATATGAATATGTATAATTTAATGTAAAGACTATAATTTCAAGAAGTAATGACCTGTCTCTTTTTTAAAATTAGTTACAAGAAATATAAGACTTATTTCTGGATCTTGAATTGTGGTCTATTAATATCTAAGTATAGTATTATGGAAAATGCCATAAATAATCAAATGATATATGCTTATATAAAACTTTGGTGCTGATGTTATACAACTACTTTACAGATTTCTTTTTATCTTAAGTTTCTTTTGTTCCCACAGTATTATTGGCATGTAATTGACCTATAATTCAACTCAATAGTTCAATCATATGAACAGTTGTCCATTCATCAGCCCAAACAATTTTACAATTTTGTCTACTTTTTTTTTCAAAGCCATTTTATTGTGAGTTAATTTTACATTTATCTTTCTAAAATTGTTTTGGCTCTTGAAATTGTTTGAGCCATTTGACTTCTTTTTTTTTTTTTTTTTTGCTGCCGCCGCCACCACTGCCATTTGAATTCTTTTATGAGTGTTAGGCAAATTTCTCAACTATAGTCAAAGTCTAGGTTAATTTTGGCAGGGGTCATATTGAATCTATACACCAAATTGGGATGAATATTCATTAAAGGAAAGTTTAGTTTTCCAATATAGAAATGGAAATATTCTTTTATTTATTTGAGACTATGTGAAATTAATTAAACAAAAGTATATAGATTTTATTGAAAATGTCTTGAACATTTTTTCTGGTGTTAAATACAATTGCTTCATTAATTATATTGTTAAATTTAGTTGTTGGAATCAACATAAGCATAATCAATTTATTACTTACAGATATAATAGATTATATCCTGTGATTGCTATTCATACTGAAAAGTTCATATAGTGGATTACTTATGGTTTCCTATAGGATTATATCAGGGAACAAATATAGTTTTTTCCCTCAGTAGAATAATTTAAATTTCTGTCTCATTGATTGATTTTTGCCTTATTTTAATGACTGGTGAAACCTGTAAAATATTATGTAAATGGTATCTTTGCATTGTTCCTGATTTGAAAAACAAAACAACCATACCTATTGAGTTGATTAAATCTCATAGTGACTCTACATGGAATTTTGAAATTATAAATCATTACTGGACCAGATAGCCTCAATTTCCTCACTCAAAGCACCTGGCAGCTTTGAACAGCCTATCTTGTGGTTCGTAGTTCAGCACTGATCCAGCAATGCCACCAGAGTGCTTTCCTATCTCATTATTAATTATGATATGAAATGTTAGTCTGGGGAAAATGCTCTTTATTGAAATGAAAAAAATCATTCTTATTTAACTTGCATGATGAATACAATACAAATGTGTACTATAAATTAGAATTATGAATCTGTTAGGTTTGCTTTTTAAAATTTCTAACAGTTTACTGACGTAGGATTCGCATAGCAAGCAATCAGTAGTCCAGTCACTTCAAGAAGAGTTGAGTACCTATCACCACAATCACTTTTAGAACATTTTCTTCATTCTTGTGCTCAACGTTATTACACAGCTCCCTGCTCCCTGGCCCCCATCTTCCCTAGCATGCCCCGAAGTCATTCAACCTCATTGATTCAAATTATGTATTTTTCAAAATTGGCATGAATGATCTCTTTATTTCTTACTAAGTGTCTTTCTCCTCTTCTAAAGAGTTACAGACTTGGAACCTCACAGATGCAGTTCTACCCTGTCCTAGAGAGTCACTGGAAGTCAAAATGTCCTCATTCTCAGTGAGGTTGTGTCCATTTGTTTGCTTTGTTTTGTTTTCCTTCTCGATGAACTTGTCTCTTTTTAGTTAAAAGGAAGCGTATTTTGAATAAATGTATATAAACGATTTCATTGACTTACTGATAGTAAGATTCGCTTTTATCCTAAATGTATGTTGTGTTTTTCATTTGGTGTGTTTTCTGTTTTAAAGGAGATGACCCTGTGGTTCTGGACTTCATTACTATTTACACAGTCCATTCATTTACTCTCTTTTTTTGTGGGCATCACTGCCTATGGTGGTCGTGGACGCTACCCAGTGCTGCTCCTGAGATCTGCTGCTGGATTTGAACTGCCAAGTCCGTGGGCCACAGTCCCGTGCTCAACCACTTATGCCATCGGGGTTCAGCCCTCATTTACTCTTTTGAGGCATAAAATAATCTCATATTTCTAAAATAAACCCCACTTACTATTGGTGCTAAATATAATGTTGAAGAGCAAAGGAAATAATTATTCCATCAGGACATCTGTTGCAAAAGGTTTCCTTAAAATGTTGAAGAGGAAGGACTGTCTGACAGAGACTAAAGTGAACCTGGAATAAGCCATGGCATGCCATGTGAAAGGTGGACAATGAATAAGAAATCATAGAATAAACGATGCATTTGAACTTGTGTATGAGTGAAGAATATTAAAATCACTATGATTGTCAGAAAAAGCAACAAATGTATTTTATAAAAAGTACATCCAGAATGTCTGCTTATTAGAACTGAAGATGACAAGATTTCATCATCCATATTTTGAACATCTGGAGAAACCTGTCTCTGGAAAAGAACATTACATGTGGGAAAGTAGAGAATCAGTAACAAAAGGAAGATTTCCCAGGATATGGGTTAGCTCATTGGCCACAACAGTGGGATTCTGGCAAGTTACCTTTAGGAAGATGGCACAGAAACTCCCCGTGTTTTGTTCTATTGCACACAGATCACTCTGGAGAGGAATAAGGCAATGACACCTCTTACAACAACAACTGCCTATCTGCGTGTGTATTTTATTGGATTCTGTTTAACACTATGCTTCCTCTTCTTGGAATAGTTTGTGCAGCTGTAAGTCAAGGGTAATATTGACATATAAAAATGAGTTGGAAATTGTTTCCTCATTTTCTACTTTCTTAAATGGTTTTCGAAGGATTAGAGTGCTTACATTAAAAAATTTTTTTCTGCCATTCACAATGATGTCACCCGGATCAGTTTTCCATCTTAAGAAAATTTTCCATTACTAATTATAGCTCCTTACTTTTGATAGTTCTGTCATATTTTGTCTTATTCATTACTGATCTACCTTCTTGCTTAGAGATGGTTCCATTTTACATAACTTGTCTAGTTATTTTGGAATATGGTTATTCAAAACATTCTTTCATGGTTTTAATTCATCTTGTTTTACTAGTGTTTTTCCCATTTCAATTTTATTGGAAATTAGTGTTTTCTCTCATTATTTGAGATAAGTCTAATTGGTGATATACTAATTTTTTAAATCTTTTCAAAAGTCAAATATCAGGTTTAATGATCTCCACTTCTGGCTTCTGTTTCATTGATGATGGTCACCCTCTACCCTCACCAGCACACATACACACACCTTTCTGTGTGCAAGTGCCTACTTTATTTTTCCAAAATAGAACAAATTAAACATTATCGACAGTGGCTATGTAAAATAGAATGAAACACCACACAGTCCGGTGCCACACACATGATTGTTATAACATTTGAGTTCATTGTCAGCCATTGTATCAACTCATTACAGTAAGGATCTTACTTCTTTTAATTAAATACGTAAAAAATAAACCCACTGTCATGTAGTCTGATAATACAGTAAGTCTCCTTATGATTTTACAAGCTGTACAATTGTATAGGATCTTATAGAAATTAGCAATCCAACATTTACCTAACAGAACCACTGAGGCTCATAAATATATTCCTGAAGATGTCAAGAACAGTAGTCTGTTCTTTTCACATTTAACCATAAGGACAATTTACAATGTTTTTGGCTTGCATAATGCTGTTTTATAAATTGTTTTAACTTAATTAATCTTGCCATTGAGAAGTTATTTTAGGAAGAGGGTACTCTCTTGACACTTCAGGGAAGGTGATAACAGCTTATCTCCTTCTCTGGTAATGAGAACTAGAGGTTGGCTTTAAGATAACTTAGCAAATATAATTAAATTAGTGTTAAACAGGGAAGTATTCTTGATATCCTGCCAAGGATCTGTAGCTGCTCTGCTAAATGAAAACATAGGTGTCTATATCTATGTCATGGGATAGTGATACGAGAGTTGTAGAGTTTGAATAATCCATTGAGTGCAATTAAATGTTAGATGCCTTCAGAATGGGACTGTTGGTTGATGTTATTTTACTATATGTACAATGCTGAGGACTTTATTTGATATTCAAACTTGAAAAAAGTTAAAAATTAAAGTTTTAACTTTAACAAGAGAGATACAACTTTTACTGTATCAAAATGTTTAAACTTTAAAGATTTATCCTTCATATAACTTTTTGAGATGCAAAACTGGTCTTTTTTATAGTAGTAGTTTTATGTGGTAGTTGCATAATCTGGTGTTGATGCAAGACTTGAGAGGATAAAGAGTGCAGGAGTGGAGTGCTGTCTGTCAATCAGATTATAGCCAATAAGGCTTCTGTGTGGGCACGGCTTTCTCCTGAGAATTCTGGGAACTCCTGTGTTTTCCTCCTGGGAGACAAGAAACTCTCTCTCTACTAACTCATTGTGAGACACACTATTGACAAGTCAGGGCATGATGCCTTGGATGCTGGAGAAGCAACATGGACCTACCCTGATGCAAACAGATGTCGGGAGCCAGAGAAGCCACAAAGATCCCTGCCAGGACAGAGATACTTTAAAATGTGTCACTATGGAATTGATTTTAGAATAGGGTTATTTGTTCTCTTACCATTAAAATCATTTAATTGTTATAGCTATAGTTAGGAAGCATTTTATTCATTATGTGCATCAAACTATTTTGCAAGGAGCTAATCGACATCATAGCATTCTATAGTTCAGTCATATCAAATAGTTTAGAATAGCTACTAAATCAGTTTTAAAACATCTTCTTCCGTCTTGTACTCCTTCATATCAGCTTCCCCTTACCATTCCCTCACCACCACCCTGGGAGCCCTTAATTCTAGTTATTGTCTCTTACTCATATAATAAAAACCCTAGAAAGTACATAAGAGGGGATTGAGAAGGCTACAAACAATGGAAAACTGAACAGAGACAAATCCAATGTGAGGCACACACACACATATCACAGAAAATATAAAAAACTAGATCAAGCAAAAAAGGCATTTATTTAGTTAGGATAGTATTTTTAACAAAGGTTATGTGGAGCTACATAGGTCTTTGAGATTGGAGTTATGGAGTTCTCATTCTATATTATTTCTTTTTGGCTCTAGTATACAAAAATAAATAGCTGTCTTAATTTATTTTATGCATGTTATATGACTAAGCCATTGTGACAAGCAAGAGGCAACTATTTTTGTTCTTCAAAATTTCAGCATGCAATTGGTAAGTAGTTTGTCTTCTTTTCCTCTATCTCAGAAAAAAACAGTTTCTCTTCAGATAAAAGTATAATCTTTTACTTAATAGAATACATTTTGTATGTCATATTTAGTGTTATTTAAAAACATTATAAACTTCTTTTAAGTTTATATACCATAAAACAGAAAAGCTTAGGCACAACATTTTTATCTTTATTAATTATTGGGAAATGTATAAGTATATACTATATACAGGTTTAGTATTAAAATAATAAGAGTAATCCCTAGAAAGAACACAATAATTTAATTTAACAATACCATGGTTTCCTAAGTTAATTTTAGAATGCTTAATATAAGAGAAAGAGTTTAGTATAAAATTTTCACTTTGGGAATATTAAAATATATTAGAGCTTCATAAAGTAGTTACTAAAACCCTCAGCATACCAAACCAACTTAGCAGACTTTCATATTAGAGAAAAAAAAGAGGCCATTAGTCACAGCTTTTTGAGTCCAGACAGACATACATACAAACATAGTTTAAATAGTTGAGGCTTAGTGCAGAGTGGTATACCCTTTGGCCAATTATTAACAACTTTGCCAAATTTTTTAAATATGTCCTCACAAATAACTCCTGACATTGTAACTTATTACCTTTCTTGACAAATCCATTCTTCATGAATATTGTCTCTTAGTGCTGAGTATGGGGCAATGCACAGCAGAATCTAGAAATAAATTATAGACTAATAATTCGGTGTTATGTAAGAAAAGTAACCTGAAGTTTAAAGCCTTTCTAAGAGAAAGAAAAGATGAAAAACAAACAGCTCTGCTGTTTCTGATAAAATAAAAATCTAGGCTATTATAGGACATTCCAAAAATGAATGGAAAAATGAAAGCTGAGACTGACTATTTCCTTACCAAAACCTCCCCAAGGAGAAAGGAGGTTCTTCCAGAGAAGGGCTCACCTCCATCCCATGGGATCCAAGACAGGGAGGAAGTGCAAAGTAAAAGGCTTTTGACTTTGGACACAGAAATCTTGGTTCATGAACCTTGAATCAAAACTCAAAGGATAGAATTTGCATTAAAACGACATTTAAAAGGGAAACCAATGAAAGCAGCATGATTTAAGAGAGTAGGTTCCAAGCAAGGGTACAGCTGTTGGACAGCAAACCAGAAGATCGCCATAAAATCAATGATTTAGATAGACTTTGATTGACAACCCTGAAGTAGTGGGCTTGGGATCAGGAATACACTTCTATTGAATAATTAACTACAGAGGTGTGGTGGTCATGTATTCATTATACCAATTCCATGATTGGGATAAAGGGGTGAAGTCTAGCCTGTTAATCTGGAGATAACCATTGAGTAGCCAATAAGGCCTCTGTGTGGGTATGGCTTTCTCCTGAGACTTCTGGGAAATCTCGCTATATTTCCCTCGTGGGGATGAGAAGCCATCCTCCCAGTTGTTGGGAGTTAGTCTCTGAAACAACAAACTATGGACAAAACAAGATGGCAGCGTCCCACAGAGCCAGAGGAGAAGCCACACGGTCTTACCCTGATGGAACCAGACCTCTGAAGCTGGAGAAGCTACTTGGAGAGCCCTGCCAACACTGAGTTGCCTCTACCACCACTGGATGCTGTTGATGGACCCTGGGCCCTGGAAGTGAGGAGCCATGGGGAGACCCCTCCTAGGACCGGGATTCTGCACCCACTGGCCCGTGACTTCGTGAGTCAGAAGGAGACTTTATAGACTGATCTCAGACATATGAGCTAATATCGGACTTATGACTTTGAACTAGACTGG
>PVJH01008155.1:0-38016 GCA_004026705.1 Nesogale talazaci | reverse complement strand
CCTAATGCTGCCACTCTAAAACAGCTCCTCTGAGTGTGTTGACCCACCCCCACCAAAAAATTATTGTCATTGCTACTTCATCACTGTAATTTTGCTACTGCTATGAATCAGGCAAATCCTGTGAAAGGGTCATTTGCACCCACTAACTCCTCCATGCCCCAGAGAGATGGCAACACACCGACTGAGAATCTCTGTCTTAGACCCTTTAGATAAGACTGGCTTTAAGATCTTTTCAATATAATTCTTTTGATCACACACATATCATAAGGAAATATTTCTTAGCCTCACTCTATACAAAAAAGCTAAATAAAGCCCATCTATTTGTGAAGACCCTTCTTTGAAATGTACGTCTTTCACCTGCTGTCTTGACCATCAGGGGAAATAAATACTTGTTCAGTACCCACTGCTGTGAAGGACAGGTAGGTGGACTCTGGAGTCCTGGGCTCGTGGTGGTTCAGCAAGGTCAGTAGTAAGGCACAACCAACTGGCCTGCAGGAGAGAGATGAGGCCGTCACTCCATCTCAGAAATCCAAAGAGCAGCTCACAGGCCATCCTGAATCAGAAAGGACCACATAGAAAGTAGTTTGGTTTCCCAGGGTATGCAGGTTAGTATAGATTAGTATAGCATGCAGATTAGTATAGTTTTGCATTCAGTAACTCAAGCCCTAAGATTTCTATTTAAGACATAGAAAACATTTTGTTCTTCCTTCTTTTTTTTTTTTTTTTCTAAATCCTGGGAAGCTTCATAAACTATTCAGGTACCCCTCTCATTTTCATGAAAGGAAAAAAGTTACATATGTTACTGCAGTCATGATTTTCTATTGTGTCCCATGGTCTGTGTTGTTTTATGGGCACAATCAGACTGTTTTATTTGTATGTGCAATATTATAATTTCATATCAGGTAGGAATGGTAGTTCCTTTTTTTTCTAGTACTCATTTTTTCCTTCTATTTAAGAGCACTTTTCAATATTATTTGCTCTTCCAAATATATGAGATCAAATTTTCTATAAACTGTGTCTACTTTGTATATATATTATATAAAGCAGTAGTACATTTATTGCACTTCATCAATATCTTAACATTAATTAAAATGAGTATATTTATAATATTAAGTTTTGTTATTTTATAACATTCTTGTCCTTATCAGTATTGATGACTACTGGTATAGATTGCATTTTGCCCCCTATTATATGTGCTGGAATCCTAAATCCTATACTAAAGGGATATAATCTCCTGGGTAAATAGAGGATTCATTTCTATGTCAATGGGGCTTTATCTTAAACCTATTGCTAATGTATTGCAAACCTACTCTCTTCTGATTTACAGACAGATTGGTGTCACCTGTTGTTCAACCAGGACCAAGGAATGGGAGTCACAGAGACAGAACCAAAGATCATCAGCATAGCCAGAGAAATCCTTCCCCTTGAGCTGGTGCTTGGGGAGTTGGTGCCTTAAACTTAGTTTACCAATTTCTTGGACTGTCAGATAAATTTTAAAAAATCTTCACAAGTGCTTACTGAGCTGATATCAAGGAATCACGTGGAAATAAAATGTTATGAAAATAATGATGGCAACATGTACAAATGTACTTGACACAATGGATGGATGTATGGATGGTAAGAAGAGCTGTAAGAGCCCCCAATAAAATGATTAAAATAAAAAGTACCTAGTTGTAGTATGTCTGTTAAGGTAGCATTAAAGAACTGACAACAATGTTTCTTTTAGGTTGTTTTTGGTGGGGGGGATTTGTTTATATTTTGTGGTAGTTATAATTTAGCTATTTTATTTATATTATGTTACAATTGGTATTTTCATTTCTTCACATATTTTAATGAGACTTTTATCCTGCATTAATAATTATAGATCATTTGAATACTATGTACTACTAATGTATTGAGTGTAGCTTTATTGCTTGCTGTAGATTTTCTCATTTATCTCCAGTTTTAATAATATATATATAATGCTATATCAGAAATGCAATTTCACAATGCATGTGGCTGTAATTTATCCTCCCAAATGAACTTTCCTCTTCTCTGTTGATAAGAATTGGTTAGGTACCCTTCCTGCCGCACAACATAGTTGCAGTTCCAGTGACTAATTTTGCCTTGCTTCCCACAAAGGAACAAGGGAAATTACTATTGATGCTTACTAATTAAATAAGAATTGATCTTCTATGGAGTTTTATGCACATATTGATCATTCCAAAATATATTACATTTATGATATATGTAATTGGTGAGCACTATCAAACTTTTCCAGTATCTGTTAAGAGGATCATAGAATATTTTTCCTAACTTCTTTTTTTGACAGAGAAAATGAATTCATTTGTTAATGGTGAACCAATTTTGCATGGATGGACAAAACCTGTTTGACTTTGTTGTAAATATTCATTCTACTTTTGGATTCTATTGTTACTATTTCATTAAGATTTAAGTAATCCTAGTTTATGTGTTTTCACATGTGATACTTTTCAATTAACATTTTAATAGCACTATGCATAGGGAATGATGCACATAATACATTTAAGATGTATCCATATTTCTAAGAACAAAATGGCCCAATTTTTATATTGTACAGTCTCTGCCTTGCTTTTTTATTTTGTGCAAGCTTTACTTTGCTTTGGAAACAACTGTATTCTTATCTCACCTGAACATTTTATTTTACTTTGTCTTCTATTAAAATGCTACTGTAATTGGCTTATTCAGAGTTTATCTGTTTTGATTATTTTTCCCTTTTGTTACTGAAACATGTGTATATTTAATATAGGCCTAAAGAAATTTTGTATATTAGAGGATTTCAACAAGTTAATGGAGAAATCTTTAAATTTCATTTGCTATTGAATATTTTAGCAAAAGTCACATAGTAAATTAGTATCCTATGTTTTAACTAGTATCAATCAACTCATAAGATGCAAGTTTATATACCTGAGATATTTTACTAGTTTTTTTCCACTTTGCTATTTCTAATTTGGTTTACTTCAGCTGTTGGGTCAGCTGACTGCAAGGTAAACCATTAGAATTCATTAGACCCACTGAAGAAGAAAACAGACTTATCACAGTCTCAGAAACCCTATGCTGTGAACTGGGATCAACTTGACTCGACACTTTTGGAGTAGGGGATCTTTCCTATTGTCTGATGGATAATTGTTTTGTGATAATGGTTATAATTTAGCTATTTTATTTTATCAATAAAGTTCCTAAATTAATTTTAATTGATTTTATGGCTTCAAACATATTCACTTCCAGTTTTATCTTTAGTAGTCTATCCATCATTAATGCCTTGGTTTTATCATTATTCTTTATAGAGAGCTGTGTTTGGAATTTAAATAATGTATATGTGTATCCGATGCTTATTGATATAGGATAGTTTTTGAATGTTATAAATCTAGTGCATTGTTTCAAATATATTGTTTTTCATTTTTTAAAAGATGTATAATGTTGCTTTATCAGCAATGAAATACTTTTTTGAATTTTAACACTTTATCATATATTTAATTATTCTGAGACTTATATTTGTATTATTTATTTCCTTTGAAATCCATTGAGGTTTCTCTTGTAGTCGATATGTGATAAATTTTATGACTATTTAATTTGTATTCATAAGTGATGTTCATGCTTGAGTTTTCTTTTTCTTTTTTGTATATTCTACCCATATGACATTGTTTACATGTTTTACATCTTTGTTAATTTGTATTCACTTTATTTTCCAGAGTTGAGAATGGTATTTCGAGGTTATTGTTTTAGAGAACATACCCTTATTTGCTACCATTGTCTTCAAGAATGTTTACTATATTCTTAGAAGAGTAGAAATTTATAACTCATATAATTTGATTAAATAGTATGAGGCCACATTACAAAGAACTATAAATTTATACAGTATATAATGTGAAATGTCCCAAGGTCAATTGATACTATACCAAAATTAAAGGTATTCAGTAGAATAGTTAATTAAAATTTAAGCATCTAGATAAAAAGTAACAGATTTATTATTTTTGAGAGGGATTTACTTCATGTATATCTCTAATAGAAAATATTTTATGATAACCTAATTATATTAGGGCAGACCTAGTAGGATATTCTTGCTGTTAGATGCCATTGAGTCAGCACATACCTATAACCATTTGCACAATGAAAGGAAACACTTCACTATTGTACCTGTGTCTGAGTCCATTGAAGAATCTACTGTGTTAATCCATCTTGCTGAACGTTCTCTTTTTTGCACTGCCTCTCCCCATTACCAAACATGATATTCTTTCTGAGGGTTCGGTTTCTGGTCCATGTGCCCAATTTTTGTAAGACAAATCTTACCATCTAGCCTCTTAGGGGCATTCTGGCTATGTTAGTCTGGGTTGACTAAAGAAACAGATTCATGGACACTTATATGTATGTAAAAGAGAAATTTATATCAAAGGACAACTGTACAGTGTGGAAACATCCCAGTCCAGTCCAGAACACATCCATAAGTCCTATCTTACCCCATATGTTGATACTAGTCCATAAATTCCTCTTTAGACTTATGCAGTCATGTAGTGACACCAAATGCAGGAAGAGAAAACACAGGTGAATGGGTGGAAAGTCTTGTGGATCCAGTGGTAAGAGAAGAGTCCCAGGGCTAGTGTGAATCTCCTCATGGTTCCTCCAGCTCCAGGTCACTGGCTCTTATCGGCTTAGATCTATGTGACTTGTCAACAGGAATGTTTCCCAGGGAGTGAGTTTATCTGGCCTCCAGTGAGCTATTTATCTCTTTTTCACCTCCAAATGAGGTCATCAAACTGTTACCTGATTGACTCCTTTCCAAGTTGACAGGAGCTTATGTTACTACCACACTGACTTTAAGTCTTCTAAGACGGATTGATTTGTCCTTTTTGCAATTGATAGTACTTTCAATATTTGTTGCCAGCAACACAAGTGAACTGCATCAATTCTTCTCTGGTCTTTCTCATTTACTCACTTTCATGTGTATATGACGCAATGCTGCTTGTGTCAGGCTCACCTTAGTGCTCCAAATAACACCTTTAAAGAGGTCTTGCACATCAGATTTACCTAACGCAACACATCTTTTGATCCCTTGACTGTTGTTTCCTTAGGACTCAATTGTGTATCCAAGGAAGACAAAATCCTTGACAATGTCCACATTTTCTCCATTCATCATGATGTTACCCATTGGTCCAGTTGTGAGAATTTTCTTTTCCACACATGAAGAATGAAGGAGAACTTGGCTCCCAACTCCAGAGGAAGAAGCAGCTGAAACCTCATGTGTAGCTTCGAAGTACTGTGAAGTTCTCAAAGTCTCTACAATGGAGGCGAACCTGTTTCACAGGTTCTGTGAATGGGATGAGGGTCCCATGTTCAAGAGCACTCACAAAGTTAGTAAAGGGGACCTGATTTGGTGGAGGGGAGTAGACCATGGTGATGTGAGTCTAGTAAACATTGTGGGGGTGGAGATTTCAGGATCTTCATTGCAGATGGCGTATGAAGCAAGGTAAATAGAAAAAGTCTCCAAACCTTCTAATGATTGGAACTTTGAACGTGAACTGTAAATCTAGGAAAATTATTTATGGTCAAAAATGAAATGGAACACATGAAGATCATTTACCTACTGTGATTGACCATTTTGAATCAGAAAATCCTAGAATAACAAAATCAAGAGGACTTGTGTGACATTCATTGTCAGACAGTATCTTGCTAAATCCATTATAAAGTACAAGATTATCTGTGATCAGATTATATATACATACCTAATCAATACAACTAATCAATACAACTAATTCAACTTTATGCATCAAAGTGAGTGGTGAAGAAATTGAAGATTTCTACCAAAATTTCAGTCAGAAATTGAAGAAACATGCCATCAATATGCATTGAAAGTTATTGGTGATTGGAAAGGAAAAGTTGGAAACAAGGAGGAAAAGTAATTGGAGACTATGGACATGCTGATAGAAATGAAGCTGCAGATCTCATGACAGGATTTTGCAAGACCAATGAACTTGTTCTTAGAAAGAACCTTTTTCAATAACTCAATAGGCAACTATATACATTTACTTTTCCATATGAAATACACAGAAATTAAATCGACTATACTATGAGAACACACATTGAAGAATCTGAGTATCAGCAGCTAAAGGTAGAAAAGGGAGCAAACATGGAAAAAAAGCATCAATTATTTATATGTAAGTTTAGGATAAATCTGAATAAAATTAAAACAAATCCACAAAAATAAAAATTCAACCCTTGTCTTTCACTTGAATTTTAAGATCAGATTTGACACATTAAAAACACTAATTAGGGAAAACCTAATGATCTGTGGGAGTACATCAAGATCATCATTCATGAACCAACAAAAGGTCATTTAAAACACAGGATTGAAAGAAAAGTTCAAAGTGGATGCCAGAAGAGATTCTTAAACTCAATTAAACAGTAGCTAAAACAAATGGAAGAAAGGATGAAGTCGAGGAGCTAATTAGAAAGGCCAATGGGCAGTTTGAGGAGATCAAATCAAATATTTCAGAAAAAATAATGCAAGACTTAGAATTAGAAAACCCAAAAAAGAATATGCTCCATCTATGCTGAGCAAATTATGAGAACAGCTAGGTTATTTGAAGAAGAATGTGATATTTAGATTGGAGGAAGGCTTTTTAACAGCTTGTGACAGGTAGATGGGGAAACACTTTCTTATAAAAATCAAGTAGCCATCATTAAAAATTACATCTCAGTGCTAGGAAGACCTAGTGGTAAAGTGCTTATGCATGTTCACCAGTTCGATATCACCAACCGCCACATTTGAGAAATATAAGACATTCTACTACAAAAAGGAATTACAATCTCAGAGATCCATTGGTTTATTTTACCCCATCAGACTCAACTCAATGACATAGAATTTTAAATTTCATTAGTAATGTGTTCTATATATCATGGTTCAGCACGTAATTTTCTGACAGCATCTTTCTTAGGTAAAATAATATATTTACACACACATCCTACCAAACAAATGTAAGTGGAATGTATAAAGATACTGATAGTACATAATAATAAAGTAATAATAATGAAAAAATTAAAAATAATTTTAAAAGGAGTGCACACCTTCCTTTAAAAACAAATTAATATAGTTAGTAGTACTCTGAAAGGAATCAGGGAAAATTTGAAATTCACTGAGATTCGGATGATGATTTTTTTTTAATTTTAGCTTTCATTATTTGTCACAATGGATGTATGTATGGATTGTGATGAGTTGTATAAGCTCCCAATAAAATGATTATTTTTGCATTTAAGTAGAACTTTTGAGGACTTAAAAAGAAAATAGTCTTGGCTACTACTTTCCAACTCACAATTAAGTGTTAAATAATAAAAGTAATCATGAATATTTCTTTACTGGTAGCATGTATTTGTGTACTAAACATACATATGGACAAGCAAAATTAATTAGCTGTTCTACCTATGATAAAAGAGGTTCTGAATGCTTGCTGAAATTTCCCTGATTTATGGAGCCATATAGAGCAGCAATCATACCCAAATGATTGTATATAGTCCTACCCATTTCTTCTGCTGCTCTACATGCACAAACCTCAAAATCAATTTAAAATAACTCTCTTTCCCATTGCCTCAATTACAGCTCGTGGTACCCCTAGGGAAAGATAGACCTGTCCCTGTGGGTTTACAATAGTGGAGCTCTTTGTAGGGGCGAAGGAAGCACTGATCTGTCTCCTGCAGAGCCTGGTGTTTTCAAATGGCTACATCGCGGTGGGTGCCTAACATGTACCCACATGGAGATGTTCACAGTATACGAGGTAAGGAAACACTTGAAATGACCCGAGTTAATAAAATTATTTGTAAATTCCCATTCTAATATCTCCAGTCCTTACAGTTTGTTATTAATTTCTACCAATATATTTATCACTCTTATATTATCATTTCTCAATTATATGTCACCTAATATACCCAATTGTCTGAAAAACATCGCATTGTAGGTGCTCAGAATCAATAGAATGGTATGTGACTCCAAATCAATTTCATAAGTAATACTTTTAGTGCAGAGTACAAAAAATAATAAAATTTGGATATGGTAAATTTGTTGAAATGCAGTCTTCATTAATTTGTCTCTGACAGCGTTCCTCAAACTTTAAATAGGGCATCAGTTCACTGTCCCTCAGACCATTAGGGCTGGACTAGTGTTAAAATAAAACACTTTGAACAAATTCACTGTAGGCGTGGAATGAGTCAGCTGCTACACAGTATAGCAACAGTAGTAAAAACAACCAGCGGGACAGATAGATGTCCTCAGGGGGCCGCATGTGGCCCATGGACCATAGTTTGAGGACCTCTGCTAGGAAAGTAAAAAATATAGCAGCTGGTATATATTAAAAAAAGACCTTTCATATAGTTTTTCATATAGACCTTTCATATAGTTTTTCAACTTGATTGTTCTTTTTTGGTGTGTGTGTGTGTGTGTGTGTGTGTGTGTGTGTGCTTGTGTGTGACATCACTGCCCTGGTGAGAATAGGAAGCCCAGCCTTCCTCCCAGAGAGCTGCTGCTGTATTTGAACCGCCAACTGTGTGGACTGCAGTCCTGCACACAACCATTAGGCCACTAGGGCTCAGCTCAACTTGATTGTTCTTAAGTAGTAAATGAAATGACACCAAATGTCATATTGAAAAACAAAAATTAGGTAATGATCATTCTCATTATTTACAAGTTTCCAAACTATTTTGTCAATGTATTTAAGTATTTACCAGTAACTTGATATGCTATTTATGTATAGATAAAAATGTTATCTCATAATATATGCTAATATACTAATCTTCTTCTCTTCTATTTCCTTCACAATCTGAGTCCTCAAAGGAAGTACATATGTTCATTGACTTCACCTTACTCATTGCGCTCACTTGTCAATGAACTGCAATTTGAAATCCAATGGCCCTACCATTTTCTCAAAGTTACCAGCCACTTACATGTGTGCACCTTCTGTTCTGACACTGAAATTCCGCTCTCCTTTTTACAGCGTGCCTACTCCAATCTGAATCACACTCAACTATGCTGCTCACTTTGCAGACTGAAGAAGCCAGTTCAAGCATCAGCTCTGACAGTTTTTTGATGTGTCACCTGGGGCAAACACAACTTTATTAAACTTCAAGAAATTATTTGCTTAGAGGATACTTACTCTCTGTTGTCCCCCAAAAAACTGAATTCAAATTAGTTTTCTCTTTTAGTCTGAACTCTAATGACACCCCTGTTGATATTTAGATTGGTTTTTCTTCCTCGGTTGAGTTGAAATATCAGGAATAACAAATACAAATTATACACATGTCAAGATATGAAGTTATTCTCAAAATAACAGGTCAAATGTGGCAAAATAAGAAAAGCCATATTTTGCATCAAAGTAGGGCACTTACCTAAATTGGAGGTACAGATGAAAAAGGTCTTAGGGAGCTCAAGAACTCGATCTGCTAAAATTTCATGCTTTGGGGTTCAATATTACAATAACTAACATCCACCTAAGTCTATCTGAAATATATAAAATGCTTACTTTCAAAGCTAATAATATCCTTAAATTATCTTTGTTTCTACATATGAATCTTGTGAAGTGATACTTCAATCTACCACATTACTAAATTGAGAAACCTGTACATCACACCTAGAATCTTTCCTCTTTTTTAGTCTATTTATTCAATTTTTAACATTTGTCTCACATAGAGGATACAGTACTATACTGTATTATATTTTATGCAGGTACTGTTGTAATAAACATTTTAATATTTATTAAAATTTCCTATTAGTGTATGTTATAATGTTAACAATTTAATACCTCTCCTAGGGTGCATATATTAATAATACAGTTCCTATTTTAATAACCAAATATATGCAGAATTTCTAACTGAGATTATTACTAACCTAATACTAATATATATTTTAAATCTTTGCAAGAGCAAAAGCTTGAGATTATAATTTATGATTATTAATGTAATCAGAAAATAATTATAACAAGTGACTTTACTGTAAATTATTCAGTAGTTCTCCCATTTTAGAAATGTAGAGAATATGGAATTCATTTGGACTCATTTTCACAATTACAATACAATGAGGATCTTTGTGCATATTACTAGTCTTTGTATAATTTTTTCATTAGTCTAGACCAGGGTTCAGCAAACTCTTGAAACCAAAGAGCCAATCTTGTCCCCCCTAACAACTTTAAAATCACTCGACATCCTTAAATATGTTTTCTCCAAACAAATGAAATTATCGTGATCTGAAATGGTAAACTTCAAATGTTCTCAATGTTCAGAGCCACACATTCACACTGGAAGAGTTGCATATGGTTTGTTAGCCACAGTTTGCCTACAAGTGGTCTACACTATTATTTGAGATATAATTGAGTTAAAATGTACAGTGAAGTTTCTCCACATTGCCAAATGCTTTTCAAAATTGCTACATCAGTTAACAATCCTAGTTGCTTTTTAATAAGTAGAAGAAAATCTAACATATCCACAAACTTCCCAGCTTTTTCTACTTCCATGCTAATCACTTGTATTGGGCATAAATTAAACTCTTTTTTTCTTTTACTACATAGTGAAAGGAAAGAAATTTATTATGTACTGATAACGCTCCTAAGATAATAAAAGGGCTGAGCTCCGGTGGCAAAGTGGTTGTGCGCGGGACTGCGGCCCACTAGGCTGGAGGTTCAAATCCAGCAGCAAGGCTGGGCCTCCTGCTCCCACCACCAGAGGGTAGTGATGCCTAAAATAAAAAAAAAAAATTAAAAATTAAGAAAAAAATTTAAAAAGATAATAAAATCATTTCTTGATAGGATTTATTTTATAAACAGTATTTATCCAACAAATATGATATTATTCTTGACTTTTCAGTTAAACTCAAGGAAATGCTTAGTATAAGTGAGTGAATGGCAAATTTATCATAGTGCTGGTTCAGAAGAATGAGGTATTTACTAGAATATTTGAACCTTTCATCATACTCATAATCTTCTAGTTGTTAGTCACATCATAATTTCTTGTCATTTTATAAAGATATATGGAAATCAATTTTATTTTAGGCTTGTAAGTAGTTGAATATAACATCCTGTCTCATGCTAGTATTCTACGTGATGTTGTTCTACGTGACATGCTTGAAGGTATGCCAAAGGTATTTTGAGCGTCAACAGAGTTTCCCATTATAGTTATGTTTCAAAGGAATTTTCAGATAAAGTAGATGAACAAGAAGGAAGAGAGTCCAATTTTGAAAATTGACCAACTGAAAATCTTTTAGAAATAGTAGAACGTTGCCTGATGCAGTGGCAGAATACGAGGCCCGTAGGTTGGAGGCACTCTACATATTACTGTGGAATGACTGCCTGCTGAGAGCCCACACTATGTATCCAGATGGATCAAAGTTTCCAGAACCTTTATTTGCTGATATGATTCAACTTAAATTAAGAAGAAACAGTTACATATAGCATTAATAATAAGAATATAGACTGTATTATGTACAAATCTAAAAAAAAAACTGAGGTTGTGACAAAGTAATAGAATGTATAAAGGACAACATAGATGTGGCTGAACTAAACTAGGAAGACTTTTAAAGAGACAGATTAACAAAAATGACTGTCAACAATGAACTCCAGCATAACAACTCATAAGGGTATGAGTGAATATCAGGCATGGTTTGGTCTGTTCCACATGGGAAGTGGAAACAACTGAAAGACACTATTGACAACAACAAACAAAATATTGAATAGTGTTGGCAAGAGCAAATTAAGATAAAAGTAATAAAGGTTATGGTACATTAAAAATGATTGCCTTTCAATTATTTCAGATCACAAAATGTCAAAAGACTATGATACAGAAGTATGAAGTAGAATTCATTGTAGGTGTTGGCAAATTCAAGGCAAAAGAGGTGCCCTATAGTGTAGGCCAAGAAATTTCAAAGAGAGACACTTGACAAACAGTAAGAAAATTAAACCCTTGCCCTTTTCATGGAAGGTTATACAACAGTGTGTGAGTTTTTGAACAGCAGTGTCATATCACAGCAAATAAAATGTTGCAGGATATAACTTTTCAAACGTTGTTGCAGCATATCAAACCAGGATCAATTTTGATCCAGAAGAGTATGCTGAATGAAAATATCATTGAGAGGGTCAAATAAATCTCAGCTGAAAGAAAGGAATATCTGAAAGATGTATACTTGTCTTTTATTGACTGTGCAAAGACATTGGACATCAAAAAGCAACAGCAAAAACATTGAACAGTACTACAAAGAATGAGTATTCTAAAGCACTTAATAATACTCATGTGGAAACATTTTAATAAACTGTTTAAATATAATAAAGGCCTACTACATGGTTGAAAATTAGCAAATTTTATCAGGGTCTTATGGCTTCACTTTTTATTTAATCTGAACATTGAGCAAATTGGGCTATGTAAAACAGAATGCTGCATCAAGATGAGAGAAAAAATCATGAACAACTTTTGATATGGAGATGATATAACAGGTTTCCTGAAAGAAATGCAGACTTGAAGCATGTATTGATAAAAACTAGATGGCAGCCATCAAGGTGGAATACATTGAAATATAAAGAAAACCTGAGACCTCACAATTGGGCCAAAAAGAAAGATCATGAAAAAGGGTGAAAATATTGACACTGTCAATAGCTGTACTTTACTTGGACATTTAATCAATTTCTATAAAAATAATAGGGCATCAAATGGCATGCCTCTTGGGGGAAATCTTACCAAAGATTTTTTTGAGATGTTAAAAAGAAAACATGATCTAGAGGGTACACTGGAGTGCAAAACTGCCATTCCCTTAGAACGCCCAAGGGTAAGTAGCACAGCCCTTGGACACTTGCCTGGATATGACCCTCAATGAAATCAGGGTGCTTGGTTAGTTGATCATGAATTGCATTCTGACTGCTTGTTTGAAGGGCCCTGAAGCAAACTTGCGAGCATCTATCTCTAACATCACGTATGTGTTCCAATTGTGGTTCTATCTCTGCTTCTATATTCTCAGCAGTAACTTTGATGTGTTCATCCGCTATCAACCATACTTCTGTGACTGGTTTCCTTCACCCCTCACCCCCATGTCCCTTAAAATCTTACAGACTCAGCAAACACATGGCTGTCATTAGGACCTCCTGCTACTAGTCTCCCTAATCCTGATAAGTCTTTGTCTTTTGTTCTCCTGTTTAAAACTTAATGAATGTACTCCTTAAGTTAGATTTGACATTAGTATTGTATCTGAAAACATTTTTGATTGAGGCATGTATGCCCCATTATCTCAAGATTAGCTTTGGATCTCTCATCCTCCCCCACCATCCTTTCTCAACAAGATGTTTTTGTTTGTTTGTTTGTTTGTTATGTGTCTTCTGATGACTATTACCCAATCCCAAGGACTCCTCATGATTGGATCAGAGGTGTTCTTCCATTTTGGCTTGTTTTCTCTCTGCTGAATGGCCACTGTTTAACTTCAAGCCTTTAAGACTCCAAACTCTATATGTTTTAATGGCTGGGCACCATCTGCCTTCTTTACCATGTTTGCCTATGCAATCCCCCCATAATGGTACCACAGGGAAAAAGAAGCGTCAACCAGGGTGCACTAGAGCATCACACACACTATCCCTCTGCTTCCTCAAGACTTCTACATGTCCTACTATCATGACCCTAGTTCTGCTTCTCAATTCAGACTAGACTAAAACATATACACAGTTATTAAGAAGAGATGGGGGATCAGGACACATGGAGTCCAGGAACAGGAGTGTGAATAGTCATACCAGAAGGGTGGGGTGGGAAAAGAAGAAGAGATGAAGGAGGAACCAATCTCAATGTTTGACACAACCACATACCCCTCTCAAGGGGGAAGAACAACAGAAAACATGAGGGAAGGCAGACAGGGGTTGGTGCAAGATATGAAAATAATAATTTATAATGTATCAAGGGGTTATTGGGGGATGGGAGGGGGAAAAAGAAGAGCTAATACCAATGGTTCAATAGAAAATAAATGTCTAAAAAAGAATGAAGGCAACATAAGTACAAGCATGCCTGATGCAATCCATGTAAGGATTGTAACAAAAGTTGTAAGAGTCCCCCATAACATGATCTTTTAATTAAAAAAGGCATGATTGTCAATCGTTAAGTTCCTATTAATTACAATAATAATGTTATACAACTGTATATAGTCTTTCTGTTGGAACTAAGCTTAGCAGAGCATTGGACTGTGGAGGCAAGAGGCAAAAATTTTAACAGTAGGTTCCAAGAAGTAATGATGAATGATGTCACTCCATGAATCCTGCCTATGGGAAAAGCATCTCTCACTATTGTGTGCTGATTTAGAGTATACACAGCCTTCTAGAGAGCATCATGTGAAGCAGTGTCACCCATTAGTGCAGTAATTGAATTTTCAAAAGGCTATTTCAGTGTTCTGTCAAAGCAGCTACTTCAGGGTAATGGGGAGCTTGTTAAAGCCAAAGAATCACATGTATCTATTGATACATTTCATTGTGGAGGTATGTTTGTGGTGTGCCATGATAAAGCAGTGTGTAATTCCGCCGATGGTGATTTTATTAATAGTGTGTGAAAGGAAGGCAAATCTGTATCCCAAGTAGAAGTCTATTTTAGAAAGAGCAAAATTCTTCCTCGTTGGTGGTTCAATATGACATTAGGTAGCAGGTTCACCACTCTGGAGTGGTGACATATTGAAAACTGTATCTTTTCTTCTACTGCTGGTAGATTATGGACTAGCAATGGATGTCTTGTTGAGTGGATGTACATGTTGCTAATTCCTTGACTAACTTTCATTTTTGCCAATATGACCACTTTGACAACCTCAGTAATCAAGGACAAGACCATAGTGACTAAGGAAAGTGACACTAATGATGACTGACTGGTAAATGTAGATGTCATTCTCCTTACCTAATGTCACCTTTGACCATTTACTTGGAACAGACAGATTTCCATGTTCTTACAAATTTACAGTCATCTAAATATGCCTCTTTCAGTAGATTTCCTTGCAATAAAATTCCAATTAAACTCCATACAATTTCTGATCATTGAGTCAAAATCCTGGCTACAGCCCATAATTCCGTGTATAGTCTGGCATCTAGCCTTTTCTCCTTCAATCAGATTAAGCACTGTTAAAAGTTCTGTCTAATGGAAGTGTTAGTACTTGCCCCTGTCTTTTAGGGATGTCCCAGAAAGACAGTGTAATGCCACCAAAGCCTATATTTGTATGGTGCCTGAACATTGTATAGAAATATCTGTAAATTAGGTTTTGGACTTCTTTTTTTAGTCAAATCAAAGGAAGTTCTCTTTGAAATCAAATAGCCATAGTGGTCAAGGGCATTTGGGCAATTTTCATAGCTAAGGTATGTCTACTAAAGGCAGCATTCATATATACCCTGTTTATATTGGAGTTTACAGTACTACTGATCACGGCCAACTTTATAGGTTTGTGTGTCATAGTATAATCATTTCAAAATGGCTATCTCAGGTCACATGGTAATTTGTAGGTCCATGGGTAAGTGTTCATTCTCTACTAAGGCCACATCTTTTTCTAAAAAAAAAAAATAGTTGTCTAGAGTAGATGGTGTGCCTTTTGTCAAAATTCAAAGGTTTTGTATTGTGATTCATCTATAGAAGTCTGCCAAAGTGTCCAAACAATACCATTATCTATCATTGTCTATTCAAGTATTGCTGGATCTGACAGGTCATGTTAAGCAAGATGCAAATGAGATTTCATGGTGTCTTGACCTGTTGCACAGCCTTCTCTTTTTCTAAGCCCCTCTCAAGACTAGCAGTTGCTGTTAGGAAGCTCAACATATTGAATTCTAAAGGGATCCTCCACAAAGTACCAGAGTATAAGAAACTCATTGTCTCACAGTACTGAAGGCTAAACTTTCAAAATCAAAGTGTCCTGTCCGGGACCACGTTCTACCTGCAGACTATAAGAAAATACAAGAAATATAAGAATATAGCAAGAACAATATATGACAATTTGGATTCATAGCAAATCTGCAAGGATGATTTAATATTAGAAAAATAATCATTATAACGCATCACATAAAATGAAGGAAAACCATATGATTATATCCATCCATGCAGAAAAGGCACTTTATAAAATTCAATACCATTATTTATAAAAACACTCAATGATATAGAAAGGACCTTTCTCAACACAATAAAAGCCACATATGTGAAACCAACAGATTGCAAATCATTGCTGGAGAGAAAATGAAATTATTTTCTTTTAGAATGGGAGTCAGATCAGGTTTCTCTTTATAACCACTTTTATCTAGGTAAGATAGCTCTGGAAGTTTTAGGTAAGACCACAAGACACAAAAAAGAGTCAAAGGTATTCACATAGGCAAAACAGAAATAACAATCTCCTTATTTGCAGACAACAGAATCCTATACATAGAAAACTCCAAAGAATGATTAAACAATTGTTCAAACTAATTGAACATTTTGGCTGCTCACTAGGCTATGAGAAGAACACATAGAAATCAGTTGTATTTTTTTTATGTTAAGGATGATGATACCAAAAACAATATCAAAATGACAACATTTACAATGAATTCACAATAGATAAAATATTTAGAAAAAAAAATATTTAGAAGTAAATCTTACCAGTGAAACAAGACTTATGCAAAGAAAATTATCAAGTAATTCTTCAAGAAACCCAAAAGGAACTTACACAATGGAATGAATTGCCAGGTATCTGAATATGTAGAGTAAATATTGTGAAAATGTCAATATTACCAAATTTACTTTACACATCAATGTAATTCTGAACCAAAACCCACCATACATTTTTAAAGAGATTGAAAATCTAGTTACAGACTTTATATGGAAAGGAAGAAACCTGGGTGTGGCAGTCATCTGCTTATGTTAATTTTAAAATTGAAATGTATGGGTGGAGTCTGGCCTGTTAATCAGGAGAAAAGCATTGAGTAGCTGATGAGGCCTCTGTGTGGGCATGGCTTTCACCTGAGACTCCTGGGAAATCTCGTGGTATTTCTCTCGTGAAAATGAGAAGCTATCTTCCCCAGTTGTTGGGAGCTAGTTTCAGAGATGATTAACCACAGGCAACACAAGATGCAGCCTCCGAGAAGTTGGAGGAGCCAGCAGAGAGACCACTCGGCTTTGCCCTGATGAAGACAGACCTCTGAAGCTGCAGTGGCATGCTGTTGATGGACCTGGGCCCTGGAAGCGAGGAGCCATGGGGAGACCGCATGATTTACTTCTAAATATTTTATCTATTGTGAATTCATTGTAAATGTTGTCATTTTGATATCGTTTTTGGTATCATCATCCTTAACATTAAAAAATACAACTGATTTCTATATGTTCTTCTCATAGCCTAGTGAGCAGCCAAAAATGTTCAATTAGTTTGAACAATTGTTTAGTAATTCTTTGGAGTTTTCTATGTATAGGATTCTGTTGTCTGCAAATAAGGAGATTGCTATTTCTGTTTTGCCTATGTGAATACCTTTGACTTCTTTTTGGTGTCTTGTGGTCTTACCTAAAACTTCCAGAGCTATCTTACCTAGATAAAAGCGCCAGAATTCTGCACCCACTGACCTGTGACTTCCTGAGTCGGAAGCAGACTTTATAGACTGACTTCGGGCATATGGGTTAACATTGGACTTAGTACTTTGCACTGGACTGGATTGGGATGCCTTCTTAGTGTCACATTTCTTTGGTGTATAAACCCTTTCCTTATACCTATATGTGTGTCTCTGAAATGTGTTCCTCTAGTCTACCTGGACTAACACACTAGGGTAAATAAAACGCTATTAAAAAAAAAAGAAGCCCTTTGACTCCAGACCTTGAAAGCTACTCTATAGGCATGGCAATCAAAACAACGGAGAGATGTGATGATCAATGGATTAGAATGGAAAGTCAGGAAATATAACCAAGTACCCATAGACATATAGTTTTTGATTCAAAACAAAACAAAACTAAAATATACAAAGTGGGCAAGAGACAGTCTTTTCAAATATTAGTGCTGGAAAACTGTCTTCACTTGCAAAAGAATGGAACAAGACCCATGCCTCAAATCATGTACAAAAATAAACTCAAGATGGACCAAAGACCTAAATCCCACACTTATTATGACCATTAAGGAAAAGAATAGGGACAGACTGAAGGACATTAATGTAAGGCATGATTAGGCTACGGAGCATCATGAAAACTATTCACACAGAGAAGACAAAATAATGATCTGGAACCTTCTAAAAAATGATGCATTCCTGCATTTCAAAAGACTTCATCGAAAAAGTCCACTGAGGACCCAGAACTTTAGAAACAATATTGAGTTATAATAAATCAGATAAAGAGCTAATGTCCAAAGTTTATAGAAATTTACATTTTAAGAAGAAAAGCACAATAATCCAATTTCTACAATAGACACAAAAATAAATAGACCAAAGATGGCACACAGGCAGCCAACAGTCACATGAAGAGATGTTCTCAATCATTAGCAATAATAATAAAAAAATGAGATATCACCTCACACTGACACTTTTGGCATAAGTCAGTAAAACAAATGATCCCCAATACTGGAGATGGTGTGGGGCAGACGGCACGCTTTTGCATTGCTGATGGGACTGTCAAACTGTACACACACTTTAGAAATCAGTGTGGAATCTCCTTAAGAGAATGCAAATACAAATACTTTGTGGCACAGCAATATGTTTACTAGGTATATGCTCCAACAAAATTAAGGACATCACTGGAACAGATATATGTCCACCTGTATTTACTGTAGTAATTTCCACAACAGCAAATATTTGGAAACAAACAAAAAGCCTGGTAATAGAGGGATGGATAAATAAACTCTGGCATATTCATAAGATGGAATTTTATGCATCCAGAAAGCAAGAAAACTAGAAAACATTATGTTTAGCCAGCTCAATCAAACTTATAAAGATAAATATTTAATATCACCCTTGTTATAAGGAAACAGAGTAGAAGCATGGTGTTATCACCATGAAATAAGACAGTAATGGCTCTGAGAAGGTCAGGGAACTGGGTGGGAGCAAGAAAAGGGGAATGGAGGCAAAAAAATAGGTGTTTTTTTTTTAAAGGCTATTACTAGTTGCTCAAACAACAGATAAACTGTTTCCATTGGGGAAAAAAGTCAGCGGTTTTGGCAGCAGCGCTCCGGGAGCAAGGCTGGGTAGCTCCTATGACCATCAGAGGGCAGTGATGCCCACCCCCCCAAAAAAAGTCAGCAGTTTTAGGGTTTCAATATTTCATTTTCATTAGTATCTGCCATTCGCAATTTTCAAAATCTCATTCCTTTCTAATCAGTGTCATCGCTTTAACAGCAGATGGCCTATGTGTTTGAGAATCCAATTTGCATTGCAATTCAGCTACTTGAAGTCTGAGACTTTGAAGTGATATTCCGGACTCGCATTATTGTTGCTCCCAGAGATAAAGGTTACTTTGAGGAAAACTAGAGCTTTTCAGTGGTCCTGAACCTGGGAATGTGATACTCAGAGTTTATCCTTTACTTTATGGGTTTTATTCAGCAAAATTGTGGGTAACTACTGATCTGATTATAAAGTTTAGTTTGATTTAAAAATATATCCTAAGGTATTTTATGCATAGCTATTCAATTTCTGCTCTTACAATACTCTCATTAGCAATAGCCAATGATGGTTTGGGGAGTCCCTCTTACTACACCATGTCTGGTGTTATCAGTTTTCTCCCTGCAACTTTCTTTCAATTAGTACCTTTAAATCTAATCATATTAGAGCACCAACTCACAAAACTCATGTTCCGGATTCTATTTTCTTAAATTTATTCCTGGTATTGTAATCTGTATTTATCAGGAGCTTACCAAAGAAATCATTCACATTACATTGTATTACTCTTTATTTTTGTCTTTGTTTAAATTCTACTGATTTCCTTATATTAGTCTTTTGAATTGTCTACAATCTTGTATCCCAATTTGAAGATTTAAGCAATTATATTCCTATAAAATTTGTAATTTTCATGCCTCTGAAAGATGTTTGAGATCTCCATTGCTAGCATCTAATTTGAAGGATCTTATCTATGTGATCATTTAAAAAACATTCATATGAAATGAATTTATTTTCATAACCTGTTCAAAAATCAGTTAACTTTATGTCCTCTGTATCCCAATGGTAACATGGCAGTTCTATTAGTAGTGCCAAAGAAAACAGTCTTCAGTATTTGCATTCACTATTCTCATAATCCCCTTGCATTTGACAATTAGCAGTTGTGCGTGACTTTTCATACCAGTATTTAATAATTTCTACTATATTTAGGGATCCCAATATAATTAGCTATATTTTCCATGACAATTACTTATTTACATTGAAGCATAGTTCAAGTTCTTCTTTCCTCTAGAATCTGAATGTGAGAATGTATGCAGTCTCCATTTCTGAGTTCTGCAGCACTCTGTATTCATCTATCAGAATTCTCAAGAAATTGCTTAAGCAGATTCTAGGCAACTACTACCACGCCATTGGAGACTTCTTCCACAAGAACACTGCCACTGAGACTATACTGACTCACAATGTCACTGTAAGATAGGGTGGGACTGTAACGGTGGGTTTCTCAGTCAGTCATTCTGCATGGGAGTAGACAGCACCATATTTATCCTGCCAAGACCCACTGGTGGTTTGGCATGGTGAACCTTCCCATTACAGCCCAATACCTCTCCAACCAGTACATGACCAGCATTTCTTACTCCTAGCACGTTCTAAGAGGAGCATGACAGAGCATCCCATTGTTCTCTGTGCCAATTTCCAACACAGTCATTAAAATAAATGATAAGCTGATGATTGTTTAAGCCACTGCTCAGTGTCGAGGTTAATTTGTTAGATGAAATATTGTTTTAAGGCAGACATTGGTACCAAGAAGAGGGATATTGCTGTAATGAGTCAAAACCTGTGACCTTGTCTTCAGAACCACTAAGTAGGCATGTTTGTACCACAGGGACTCAAGGAAAATGTTAGCAGAGATTCAAGAAAGGGGACTTTAGTGTGATATACAGGCAGCGATATTAGTGAACTTGACACCTGTAATTATGTGAAAGATAGGAACTGTTTCTAATAAGTGTGTGGATCCAGATAAGGAAATTTCTAAGCAGAATAGTGGATGTGCCAAGTGCCTGTGGTAATAAATGTGAAAAGTGAAATGATCTCTAGAAATAACTATTTCTATCGCTCAAGATTATTGTGGTCCAAACTACATTAAAGGCTTCATTCCTGGTTTTATGGTTTTTCGGAAAACAAATGAAAATGAGGAAAGGTCTAGCCAGGGATGATTTTTCCAGAAAGTTAAAGGCACTTCAGAAATCTTCTATTTACCAGCATCCTCGAAGTTCACACCCAAGCTATTACAACTACATGAAGGAGAGGGGTTGGAGTGGAGACACAAAGTCCATTCGTAGACAACTGTACATCCCCTCAGAAAGGTCACAGGAAGAAATGAGGCCGCCAGGGCGTAATATAGCACCTATGAAACATACCCCATTCCTCTTGTTCTTTAATGCTCCCTCTTTAGACCAGATCATGCACATTGGTACCAAGAAGAGCTCCCAGGAAAGATAAACCCCTCAAGAACAATAACAGGAGTAGTGATACCATGAAGGTAGGAGAAAGGAGAGAAGAAAAAGGAAGTGATCTCAATGATCAATGTATAGACCACCCACCTCCAAGGGGAATGGACAACAGAAACATGAGTGAAGGGAGATAGTGGATGGTGTAAGATAGAAATATAATCATAATGTATAAATTATCAAGGGGTCACCAGGGTGTGAGGAGAAGGAAGGGAGGGAAAATGAGGAACCAAGAGTTCTAGTAGAAAGAACATATTTAAAAATGGTGGTGGCAACATACACACAAATGTGCTTGATACGATTGATGTATGGATTGTTATTGGAGCTGAAAGAGCCCCCAATAAAATTGTTTTAAAAGAAAGGAGAAAAGCATTGGAAGTCTTTTAGCATATTTTTGGTAAATAGGTTCAATTTATACATATGTACTACTTAAATATATATTTCAGAGATCAGTATCACTGAAGCTGGTGAGTGACAGAGCTTAAAATAAAATCTGCTTCTTCTGATACACTTTTCTGCTGCTCAGCATTGAAGTTTCCTTCCATTTGCAAAGGAGACAGCCTAGTGGTAGACACTGGAAGGTTTAACTATCAAATTAAATCTAGCCCACTTGGTGCTGTCATGGGCAAGACTAATGTGTGGGGTGAAATGCAGAGAGGATAATAGTTCTCTGCAAGTAGCATGCATTTATGAGGCATTTATCCCTCCCTTTAGTGTTACAGACATGTTAACACCATGTGTGTTAATCAAGAAAGGCTTGTGATTGTTCAGAGAGCACATTAGCAATTTATGAAGAGCAGAAAGACTCTTCTTCCCTTGATGTGAAATCACTGCTGCCTGTCACTGGGGAAGAATAGTTGAAAAGTGAATTGATGACATGCACATTCTTTCCTAGAAAGCTGAAAGTATTATAATCTAAAGGAGAAAACAAAAACATCTTGCGCTAATGAGGTATGTGGTACTCTCAGGCAGCGATAAGCCTTGGTTGATACGGTCTGGGGAACTGTGTTGCTTTTCTCATGCACCCACGGTGGGAACAATTCATGCAGACTTAGCGGAGGTGAGTTATTTACCACAGAGCACCAGGGACGTTGACTGAGTACTTCACTGGAACAACTAAGGGATTTGGTGAGAATGATTGAGCTCACACCCTGGCAGGAAGGGATTGCAAACGTAATGGAACAAAGAGAAAAAAGAAGGAACACCAAGTAGACTGTGACTCACGGTGACACCGTGTGTTCACAATGGAACAGTGCTCACACGCTCTTCCGCACTGATTTTTCAAAAGCAGACTGCCTCATCTTTCTCTGAGGTTCCCTTGTGAGGAATCAAACCTCTCACCTTTGTGTGAGCAGCAGTTTAACTACAGCTATCACCTATGGACCCAACATGGACTTTGCAATACACATACTGCCAAGTATCCACAATCTCTGCATGCATTCAATGGCTGGGAGGACAGGAGTGAATTCTCAAGACACACTCTGCCTTCTCTTTAAAATGAACAAAACTTTGCCGGGTGGAAGAGTAGGTGAGCATTGGGAGGAGCAGTTTTCCTGTGTTCTAGGTATGGCATTGTAGGCATAGCTCATGTTCTCTCACTTGGAATATATAGAGGCCAGTCCAGAGGCTTTTACAGGCTTCTTTCACACCTATGTATTTGGTCAAAGTTTAACTTTAGCCTTTGAACACTAATATTTCCTTATTTACGTTCCCCATAATTTATCTTTTAATTTGTATTGCAAATTGCTACTCTCTATATTGTTCAATTAACAATACCACCCTCCAGCAGAGATGAGATGACATTGAAGCTTTCAGATTTTTCTAACCATACAATACCTGTATTTTAATTTGCCATAATCATCATTATTTTAACTACTTGTTTCTGAATAAATGAGTACTTGTATAATCAGAGAAGGGGCTCTGTGGCAGCAGCAAAATCAATCAATTCCATATGTATACAGGAAGAAAAGCATCATGTGATGTTAAAATTGATGTAGATTCAATTTTATTATCTTATAGAATATAATATAAAATGCTAACAAAATGGATTAAATATAATAGAAAAATTCCATAAAATTTGGAAGCATATATAAATACTTCTGTTTGTATGAAGCAGTATATTTGTATAAATTTATATATCTGTATGTATATATATGAACCAAATTCACTCCCATCAAGCCAATTCATACTTATAATGACCCTACAGTACAGGGTAGAACTACCCTTGTGAATTTCCATGATTATACCTCTGTACAGGAATAAAAAACCTCTTTCTCCAAAACAGTAGCTGGTGGTTTCAATATGCTGGATTAAATTTAAACTCCCCAACCATTTCAATCGAAAAAATACCTATAAATGCAAAAAATCATCTGAATACCTGGGTTCCAAATATTAAAAAAAGCACCCAGTTTCAGAAAGGGTTTGTAAATATTAATAAAATCACTTGTGATTATCAGCAACCTGGATGCTAGAGTAGAATTGTGCTCCATGAAGATTTGTGAAGGATTTTTCTGAAATAGCTGTCCCTTCTACTGAGTTATCTCTGGTGAAATTCAAACCTTGATCTCTAGCAGCTGGGCACTTTTGACTGTGTGTACCTCCCAGGAACTCCTTGTACAGGTTAAATGAATTGATGCGGCAAAAATCTGGCTCCCAGTGTCTAATCTTTATGCTCTCTGAAAATTTAAGATTCACGTTCACTCCCTTAATACTCCTCCTACTATATTATGCTATTTTATGGTTCTATCAGTCTTTTTAGCAAAAGTTCAATTCTACATTAAAAACTATAAATCTTGTTAGTTGTGTTCTTCAATAAGGGGGGGGGGTAGTGGCTATTACCTGCTCATTCATCTCTGACTAACATGAAAACAGAATATCCGAATAAAATACTAATTCTTCCTCGGAGTATTTGCTTTTTACTATGCAAGTATTTGAACTCTAATCATAAAAATCATTGCTAGCTAAAGCCGTTGTAAAGAACAAAATGTAAAGGTGGGGGGACGGGGTAATATGATTTTCATCTTTACAGCTCATCAAACTCACAGGCAGTGAAGCAGAATTCTACATCCTCCTTTGGACTAATTTGAATTCTATGTGCTGAGCTAATATATCTGCAGTCTCTGATTTGCAGACTGCAGCAATCAATGGAGGCAAACTAGGGAGGGATTCTACTTCTGAATAGAGGAAAGGAGAGGTGGCAACCACCTGGCATTCATTGTCTCACTGTGCACAGAGGACACCGCTACTGATGCCCTGGATTAGCCACTACTGAGCCAGTGACCAGGCCTGAAAGAGAAATTGTCAGTGGCTCATATGTGTTGCATGTGGTTATTCAAACCATACTAGCCAGAGAACTGAAACAGGGTTTTACATTTCTAAAGGATTTTGAGGAAAATTGAAATCTGACAAAATATGCAATAGCAACTCTCTGTGCCTTGCAACACATAGAATATTATCAGATGATGAGAGAAAGCAATAGTTGCCGAGCCAGATGACAAACTTACAACAGCACTGCAGTATTCCAATAACAAAGAGACCTGTACCCAGTAAAATTGTAATCAGCTGTGTAGGAGATATGATCAACAACACACATTTTTCAGGAACAAAATCCAATCCATTAAAGTGCTAAAACATCTTCACAAACATACTTTATTCTCTAAATACATATGTCATTTCAATTTTGACATTCAGAAAGAGAAATTCTAGTAGTAAACTTAAACTTAGCTTTATTCATGATGGTTTTCTGATTCTTTTCTTTCCTTTTCTGTCACTTTTCAATTTTCCTTTGGTAAGGGTTCTAGAAGAAGTAATCAAGTGACTTTTCTCTTTCTTCCACCTCTCATACATGTCACTTTTTTATGTGTGGCCAAGAAATGTTTTTATAGATATTTGACTGTCTTCTTTCAAGCTGTCTCATTTTACTAGATTTTGTGGAATTTTGATTTTGTCCCATATATTTCTAAATAGCCTCCTGTGTTTTCTTCACCTAGACTTAATATTTTTGTAAGGTGGTTAATATTTTCTATTTATTTCAGGTAGAGAAATTTCCCCCTTTTTCATTCTTTCAGTTCTTTTAGGCAGGTTATACAGAGAGAGAACTTTTACTGACTGTCATCTTTGAATGTTATTTAGCTATGAATTGGCGATATAGTCTAACCATATTTTCTAACTAGAAAATTGAAAGTAAAGCACATCACGATTCTTCAGAAACATTATGTTTTCTATGCCCACACAGTTAGCTGATGCGATGATGGCCTCCCTCACCCAAGATTCCAATCGGGATCATATTTCACCACCCTCTCTCTTTTAATCCACAGACTCTTATGTCAAATTCTGTGTGAGATTTTTTTGTTTAAATTCTATGTGATAAATTGCTGTGACCTAACCTTGCACTTTCCCTAGTTTGATAATCTTCATTTTGTATGCCTATTCGTATAATTGTATATATCTATTTGTATATTTCTATCTTGTATCATTTAATAACAAGGTATGTCATGGTTGTTGTTAGGGGGCATCAAGTTGATTCCAAAGCAAAGTGTGCTTTGTATGACAGGCCAAAACTGTTCAGACCCGCGACTTCTTCACAAGCACTGTTGTAGTTGAGCCAATCATTGCAGTCACTGTGTCTATTCGACTTTCTGAAGGGCTTTTGTTCTGACTTTGACCATCTATCAAGCATGATATCCTTGTTTAGAGACAGATCTCTCCTGATAATATTTGAGACTAACTGTCCCCATTCTTGGATTTAAGAAGCATCCTGTTTGAGTTCCTTTCAAGACAGATTCATTTGTCACTCTGGCAACCCTTAGTATTCTGATTATCTTTCATCAATGTTATACCAAAACATCATCCAATCTGTGGTCTTTTTCATTCATTCTCTAGCTTTCTCATGATTAGCAAGTTATTAAAAATTCATGGCCTGGGTCTGAAACACTTTTGTCCTTAAAGTGACAACTTTTCTATTAACACTTCAAAGAAAGCTTAAAAGTGTTAAATAACAAAACTTTGCCTGATAGAATGTATTGCTTATTTCTCAACTGATACTTCCGTAAACATTTTGGTGTGTGTTTATAATATTTATTTATTCAAGTAATAAGACTTGCTATACATTTGAAGAAATACTACAATTCTATTCCCTTCCCTTTGTTACTTCAGTAAACAAACATATAATGCAGAACCCAAAAGTACCAAACCACTAGATGGTGACAGGCTGTGATTTGTTTTAGCTTAGTGTTATGTCCCTTAATTCCCAGGAGATATTATAAGTGAAAATTCCCAGGAGATATTATAAGTGAATCATAATAAATCCTGAAAATGTTCAATGAGCTAGAAATATTGTCAAAATAATTACTGCAAGTTCACTAGAAGCAGAAGGGAAATTTCCAAAGATATATTCAGAGGTTACCTATTTGTAATATGTCAAATTCAATTACTATTGTATACCTGGTCTACCGCCAAAGGAATGGGATCCTACTTCTTCATTGATAGGATGTCTTAGGATAAATCAAAGAGCCAATTATGCTTGGATAAAACTGAAGAATACTGCAAAGGAGGATGTCAATCAAGATGCAATATGGGTATATCTTAAGTTACAGCTTTGGTTATCCATGAGCATTTGATATGAATCCAAATAAAGTGAAATCCTTAACAAAGTGAAGGTTTTCTCCATTTACCATGATGTTGCCTATTAACCAATAGATCATTGTGAAGATTGTTGGTCTTCTTCAAATTATAGTGAGTTACAATTGATTTGGAAAGCAGCAGTGCTTGATTTTTAAGCCATCCTCTCTTCCAAGGGGATGGTCTTTTACATTGCAAATGTGTTCTATGTTGCAGATTGCTATTAAGTCTGCCTCTGACAATCATATCACTCTGCTCCTTGGGATATTTGGAAACATACAGATTGAAGAGATATTGGGAAAGGATACATTCTTGACACATAGCTTTTCCTTTTCTTGTTCTGTTCAAAAGAGTGCCTCTTGACCCCTGTGTAGGCTTCATGAGCACAATGAAACCCTCTGTAGTTCCTCCTTCTCAACAATGCCATCAATAGTTTGTTATGAGCCACTGTCAAATAGCTGTGCTTGGTCTATAAAACACAAGTAAACATCGCCCTGGTATTCTCTCCTTTCAGCCAGCATCCATCTCATGTCAATGATGATATCCCTCAGGCCATATTCTCTTCTGAATCCAGCTTGAATTTCTAGCACTTTCCTGTTGATATACTGCTAGAGTCATATTTGAATTTTCAAATTTTACTTGTATGAGGTATTAGTAGTGATATTGTTCAATAATGGCTACATTTTGTTGAGTCATTTTGTTCTCAGAATGTGTCACAAATATAGACCTTTTATAGTTTATTGATTTGGTGGCTATCTTTTAAGTCTTCATGTACACTAATGAGTGCTTTCAGAGCCTTTATCAGCATATTGGACCACTTCAAATGGCAATCTATTATTTTCCCGCAACCTTATTTTCACTAATGTCTTGAGAGCAACTTGAATGTCTTCCTTCAGTCCCATGGTTCCTTGACCATATGACAACTCTTGAAATGGTTCTATATCAAATAGATTTTTTGATGAAATGCTCGTTCTCCTACCATCTTCACTTTTTGCTTCTTTCATCATACAATATTTGGCATATCCAATTACTCCATAGCACAACGCACTATTATCTTCCTCTGTTTTAGCTTGTTGTACACTGAGAACATGGTTTTACATTTCTAACTCTATCATAATTAACTTTGTCTTCTCATGCTGCCCTTTAAAAATTTTAAATGTTCTGTTTGTTTTATATCACTATTTCTTCCATTTACTTTAGCTATCTATGTTCATGAGTAAGTTTAAGAGTTTCTTCTGACATTCCGGTGGTCCGTTTCTTTCTTTTCTGTCTGATACATGACATTTTGCTCTTTTCATACATGAAACTTTTAATGTCATTCCACAGATTGACAGGCCTTCTTTCACCAGAGTTCAATGTCTCCATCTGCTTCTTGACGTGTTCTCTACATTCAGGTGAAATAAAGATTGTATTTTGGCTCATGTGATCTTGCTTTAATTTTCATTAGTCAACAATAGCGAAACCAGCAATGTGAATTATTGAAAGATGCCCAAAGTGCTGCTTGATTTGGTGTTAATTGAGGATGACAGAGTCATTTGGGAGAGTGTTAGAGAAATCAAAACTTCCAAGAGAATGATATAGTACTTGTATGGAGAATGTGTTAAGAAGAAATAACTACACATGGTGATATGTTTGTTAAATACTCTTTTACTTTATAAGCTACTACACAAGACCTCTTTAAATAGTAAAGAGGAAAGTTTTCCCCTGAGGGCTAAGATACAACTCATCCAAACCAGGGTATTTCCAGCCTCCTCTCATGCATGTTAAAGCAGAAATAAAGAATGAGAGGGCAGAATAATGCAAATTTTGAATTATGGGATTAGGGGAGAATATTAAAAGTGTTTTATGTTGCCAATGAACAAATATATCTAACTTGAGGGAAATATAGCCATACTGTTTTTTAGAAGCCAGGGAGGTGAGTTTCCCTCTCTTGTACCATGGGCATGTTATTTGTCACGAGAAATCAGTCATTGGTAAAGGGCATTGTGCTTGATAAAGTAAAGGAACTGAATTAAGGTGAGGACCATCAATGAAGAAGACTGACATCATGGCTAGTGCAGTGGGTTCCGTGACAATGACCATGGTGAAGATGGCACAGGACTGCACAGCGCTTCCTTTCTTGGACACAGAACTTGTGAATTGGAGCTGACACAATGACAAGCAACAACAAAAACAACAAAAACCGTTTTATAGCAAGACCTTTTCTTGTACCATTATTTATTAGATTCTTAGAAGGTGAAGATACTGGCAACTCTCTCCATACAGAAAGAAAGTGAAACACAGACAGTAGAGACACAATGCCCTCAGTGTCAGGGGAGCAGTGTCAGGGGAGGCCAGATCCTGAGCACTTGAACAAGGAGGTTTTATTAGGGACCTTTAATGTCATTCACATAAATTTGTATGTGCCAGTTACAAGTTATTCAGATATTAATTAGGACAGAGAATATTTCATGATTCACCAAGGAGAATTTAGAACACATCTGTGAATGTAAGACTATCTGGGAATAACTGAGTTGTGCAAATGGTTACACATTCAGTGGCTAATCAAAAGGTTTACGTTTGAAATGTACTTAGAAGCACCTTGAATTGAAAGTGTTGCTTTACTTGCTCATAACAAGTAGTTCACTTTTGTCGCTTTGTAAGAGTGAAGGCATTTGGGTGTGCCAAAAATAAAAAGTTAAAGTAGAAGACAGAAAAAGTTAAAGCAATATAATTAATTTAGTAAAGCGTTTGATAGAAGGATTTCACTTATATTTGGCTACACAATATTTCAGACTATTGTATCCTCCACTACTAAAATGAAATTACTAACTATATAGTATATAACATAAACCAGAACAATTCTAGGCACGTTATTACTATCAATTCATCTGTCCTGATAGTTACCACAGAAAGTTTCAAAAGCAAAAGACAAACTGAAAATTCACTGTCATCCAGTGGATACCAATTCATGTGATGCTCTACACCAGTGTGTCTCAAATTTCCAGTTGTCGCAGCCCCTCAACACAGGTCCTCATGCCGTTGGGACCCCCAACCATAAGTCACTGTCATTTTGCTACTGTCATAAACTGGGCGACCCTTGTGAAAGGCTCCTTCTACCCCCAAAGGGGTCGCCACCCACAGCTTGAGAACCACTGCTCTATCTGTAGGGTTTCCAGGACTGTAAGCTTTTAGGAAGCAGTTTCAACTGCAGAACTTGCAGTTAGCAGCGCAGCAAGACTCACCCCATCACTAGGGGTTCTTACTATAAAATTATATGAATAGAACTGTTTTCTTCTCAATTTATGAAATGATAAAAATGAAGCACAGAAAATTTCCCAAGTTCATACAGTTAGGAAATGGACGATCAGGGATACAGATGCAGCCCAAATTCTTAACTACAATAAGGAATGGGAACCGCATAGCCAAATAAGTTTAGTTAGAAAAAAATGCAAAAAAAAGATATGTTTTGGGCTGAGCCCCGGTGGCGTAGTGGTTGTGCGCGGGACTGCGGCCCACTGGGATGGAGGTTCGATTCCAGCTCCACGGAGCAAAGGCTGGGCCTCCTACTCCCACCACCTGAGGGCAGTGATGCCCCCCCCCCGCCCAAAAAAAAGATGTATTTTTAAATATTTGAAAAAACATGCAATTTCTGACATTAGTATATTCTTTTCTAATAAGAGCACTGAAGAGTGTACATTTTTCTTGATTCTTTTATCATACCACTTTTGCCTCTGTTCAAAATTGTTTTAAATAATTTTTCAAACTTCCTTTAGATGTATTCTGGCATATTATTTAGAAACTTGCATAATTCCATAAAGTATATGCTTGAATATTTTATTGTTATTGATTCCATGATCTAATTTTATTTGGGATGGCCAGTAAATGTTTACTTCCAGGGTTGTCTTAAATAGGTCATGTACATTGTTTTTCTGTAAGGGATTGAAGGAGCATGGAATCCAATGTAACTTATTTTGATACTTCTGCACCTTGAATGATTCATAACTTTCATAACTAATAAGCATTTATTATCTTACTTTTAGAATATTTGTTCTGTCAAGTTTAGGGAGTTCCAGTGAGAAATCGGCACACCCAGTAAGGTTTGGTGTATTGACAAGAAAGCAGCTGTTAGAACATTGCTTCAGCCTCGTAGCTCCTACACGTGAATGACAGGTTGGTAGGACTTATAGCTCTTGGAACACACACCTTTTCTTTAAAATCTCTACATATGTTGCTCAACTCTGGCATCGTTTTTCCTGGAGAAACAAATCTCCTCTTTTACAAATAAGCTCTGTATTTCTGCCTTAATGCTTCCAGTTCATTTTTCTTGATTGCAAAGACATTCTTGGTTCCTACCTGCAAGGGATTTCTCATTTCTTTTTAATCTTTGGAATGCTGTTGTCTGCTTGAAATGTAAAAAATACTCAAGTAAGACACATAGCTTAATGTTTCTAAACCCTCTGAGATTTGAACATTTCTCCAGAGACTACAATTTTGGAAAATCAAACTCATGAATACTGTTTAAATTTCAAATGTTTGCTGTATATCTAATATAATGTGAATCAGTGCACTTTGTATTGTTTTATATTTTTAACTTCACTTATATTTTATTATATAAATATTGCTATTAAAACTATTTTATATAATAACACTGCACTGCCATTTTACTTTAATTTTATATGTATATTATTTTAGCTGAATTATTTAAATCAAAATAGTATCAAAGACTTCCTTTTTTCTCAGATTTGTTTTTCTCAGATTATTCCTTGGATACCTGGAAAATCCCTGTGACAGGAACCAGAGAGTATAACAGAAAGTCGGTGTTACAGGAATCATTACAAAACGTTAGATGAAGATTTGTTACATTAGTGGCTGCTTTTTTACCAACTGGTTTATGGTTTGCTGATGCTATGATTGACCAAGTACAGCATCTCCTTAAATAGAAAAATACGTGCATAGCTAACATGCCTCAATTCTTCCTGAATGATGACCTAAGTCTTTAACAAATAAAAGATTCTGGGGCAGCAAACATTTTAAGCATCTTGGAATCAGCTGGGTCATCCTTGATTACACTGTCACACTGTCAGCCACACATCTCCAGCAGGGATGTGAGGTAGTATGGGGAAACTGACCTGGGTCATGGTACATTTTGGATACAAGATTGTTCTCCCATCTTCTGTTTGTGTAGCTTTCCAATTTTCTTTTCTTATTTGCCACTCGTATTAAGATATCTTCTGGCATTGCAATAGCCGACTTTTAATTTCATTATATTAGACCATCCCGCACAACCACAAGAGCAACAAAAACAAAAACAAAAACATTGTCTGTCAATTCTAACTTATTTTGACCCTATAACATAGAGAAAGCTTCTTCCCTTGGTTTCCAAAACTTTAAATCTTTTAAAAGGCTGTGGACCACTGATGAGTTCAAACCACCGATCTTATGATTAGCAGTTGAATTTGAAAACAAGTAGCCATCATAGGCCACATACATCTCCCTTGGGAGTCAATGAATGCCTAATACTTTAAAATTATTTTTTTTTGTTTTTACTATAATATATGTCTTACTTCTCACATATAAAACTAGAATGGTATATTAGTATAATTTAATATCTAAAAATACAGTGTACCAATATATCCCCCAAAATTAGAATTGAGAGAGTCAAACCAATACAACCTTCTTAATCAGCACCAAGTAAATACAGAAGCAAACCTAAAAACCAAAATATCAAGAAAAAATTTTGTTGTCAGGCTGTGTGACAGATTCAATAATCTCTGCTATTGTGTCTTTCAAACCATTATTTGAGACCATTATTACTGCCAATGTGTTAATATATTTAATAGAAGACTTCTTTTGTAATCAACACATTTCCACATCCCAAACCACAATAACTTTTATGGTGATCTGTCTTTTCTGATTACATGTCCAATGTGAAAAGTTCTTACTTAAAAGAAGCACTCTGCCTTTATTTCCTCTGAATGGATTTATTCATTATTCTTTTATCTCATGATATGTTCAATAATCTTACACATTATCACAATTTGTGTTAGTCTGGGTAGAATAGAGAAACAAATTCATAAAAATGCACATGCATATATAGGGGAAAGGTTTAAATACAAGAGGAATGGAACATTGAGAATGTATCCCAACCCAGGCCAGTCCAAGATCATAAGTCTGATATTGGCCCATATATATGATAGCAGTCTATAAAGTCTCATTCCTACTCACAGAACATGTGTAATGACATCAGGAAAATCAGGAAAGAGTTCAGTCTTGTGTATCCAGTGGCAGTAGAAACATACCGGTGCAGGCAGGGGTTTCCCTATGAATCTTCATTTCCAGGGCTCAGGGTCCATCAGCAGTATCCATTGACAGCATCTCAGCACTGGCAGGGATCTCTCTGTGGCTTCCCAAGCATATTAGCACTGGCAAGAGTCTCCACATGACTTCTGCAGTCCCAGAGTTCTGATTCCATCAGGGTAAACGCATGGGACTTCTCTTCCAGCTCCTTCCAGTCCAAGGACTTGGTCTATGCTGCCATCTTGTCTTCTCAGTAGTGCATCTCCAAGGACGCAAATCTAGTCTCTTGCTTCCAATGGGAAAAACCGTGAGATTTCCCACAATTCTCAGAGAGAGCCATGCCCACACAGAGGTCTCATTGGCCATCTCCAAATCAACAGGATAGTCTCCACCCCTATACTCTTAGTCAAATTGGCACCAGAGTATGTGACTGCCACATAATTCAAATGCATCAGCTCTCTGTGCTTGTCCACTTTCATTGTTCAGAGTTCACATGTACAAGAAGCAATTCAATCATATATTGGGCCAGGCACAACTTAGTTATCAAGTGGCAACTTTGTTTTTAGTACCTAAAGGAGGTTATTTGCATCAGATTTGTCTAATAAAATGAATATTGTTCTTGTTTTACTAAGTATTCATTATTGATTCAAGAATTTGATATCTTTAATTTTCCAACCATTCATTTGTCATCATGATGTTATTGGTCCAGTTGTAAGATTTAATTATTTTTAGAGTCAACTTCACTCATATTGAAGTATGATCTTTGACCTGCATTTCTAAGTGCTTCAAATGGTCTTCATTTTGGGCAGTCACAGTTGTGCTACATTCATATTGTTAATAAGTTTTTCTCCTTCACTGATCAATTAGTATAGTCAAGGGTCTCAAGTTATTTGTTCATCATGTAGATTAAATCATTTAGGACAAAGAATACAATTCTGCTGCACGTATTTTTGAAACACGCTGTATCTTCTTTGTGCTATTCAAAAAACTGTTTCATGATTAATTTGCACATTCCATGAACATAATGAAGTGTTCTGGAGATTGCATTATTCATAATGTTATCCACACTATGTTAATGAGCCAAACAACCTTATGCCTTTGCATACTAGATACATCACAAGTAATCACATTTCTGTTTTCCCTGCTTTAAGCCAAGATCAATTTGCTATCAACAATGGTATCATTATTTCTATGTACTCTTTAAAATTTAGCTAAAACTTCTGATAGTTACCTGTTGAGAGATAACTGCAGCCATCTAAAAAAGTGTTTAGCATAATTTTCTAAAATGTAATAGTAATAATATCAATGTTGTTTAACTAAAATCTGAGACTTTTTAGTCCATTTAAATGAACATATTATTTATTTCCTTATTTAGCATTTTGTTTATTTATCATCTTATTGGGGCTCATATAGCTCTTATTACAATCCATACATTCAGCACATTTGTACATATGTTGCCATCATCATTTTCTAAACATGTTCTTTCTACTTGGTATCAGCTCCTCATACTTTTCCTTTCTCCCACACACTCCCTTCCTCATATCAATTATGAACACTTTATAATTTATAAAATATTTTCCATGTTTTAACAATGACTGATATCTCTCTCCTTTCAGCCATTTTTCTGTTGTTCATCCTACTGGGAGGGGGCTATATGTAGATCATGGTGATCAGTTCCCACTTTCTGCCCCCATCTTAGCCTTACCCTCCTGGTATCACTAGTCTCATAATTTGGTCTGAGAGGTGAGGTCATGGATTCCCTGTATCAACTCTCATCTGTACTAGTATACATCCTTTGACCTAGCCATATTTGTCAAATAGAATTGGGGTCATGATAGTGGTGGGTAGGAAGCTTTAAAGAACTAGAGGAAAGTTGTATGTTTATCAATGCTATTCTGAACTCTTACTGGCTTGTCTCTTCCTTGTGACCCTCCTGTAAGGGGATGTCCAATTGTCTACAGATGGACTTCTGGTCACCACTCCTCGCTCCCTCTCATTCACAATGATATTATGGTTTGTTGTGGGTCTTTGATGCCTAATACCTATTCCCATCAACACCTTATGATCACACAGAGTGGTGAGAACTTTCCATGTGAACTTGGTCGCTTCTAATCTAGATGACCACTTATTTTTCCTCAAGTCATTAAGACCCCAGACACCATCTCTCTCAGGCACCATCAGTTTTCTTCACCACATTTGTTTGTGCACCCATTTTGTCTTTAGCAACATATCAGGATATTGAGCATCACAGAATGCCAGGTTCATAGAACAAAGTGTTCTTGCATTGAGGGAGTACTTGAGTAGAGGTCCACTGTCTATCTGCTACCTTAATATTTAAAATATAAATGTATGTTCATAGATAAATTTCCCTATCATTATATATAATATGTTTACATAAGTTCATGCCTGTATTTAGGCCTCTATAAATATCCTTTGTCTCTGAGTTCTATTGCGTTTTACTTTCCTCTGGTTTCACTATCATTTCTGGTCTTCTTTTGGGTTTCAGTAATTCCTCTCAGGTATGCTGATCTTCATCAAGCCCCAGCATATATCCTATACCCTCCTCACCATTGATTTTAGATCACTTGTTGTTTCCTGATCCCTGGGTTGGTTAACACCCCTCTTCCTTTCCTCTGCCTACCTCTATCTCATGTCTCCCTAGAACCTTCCACCCCATTGTTTTCTCTCAGGATTGTATATCATGCCTATCTTTTCTAGGTAGGCATGGAAACAATAATAAGCACAAAAACAAGACAGAGGAAAAACAAAGCAACAAAAGAAAACAAACAAAAAACCAAAACAACAGCAACAAAACAATGACAAAGAAAGGAAACACTATAAATATTTCCTGGTCTGTTTGTTGACATTTATAAGTGTCTTCCCATAGAGTCTGATGGTGTATCATGCCCTTGTCCCAAAGTCTATCTTTCGTACTCACTGGGGACTTCCTTGATTTGCCCTCTTTGCTGCACTATTGCGTGCCCTTAGCATTTTGTTCCAGTGTGGTATGGCCAGATTGGACAAAATCCCTGCACTGTGCCTCCAGTGTTGTCCCAGTAGCACTATGGGTCAGTGAGGGATGTTGTAACTCCTGCTGTGGCCAACCCCGTGGTCCTCTCTGTGCAGTAGATGTTCTAAGCAGGAATATCATCCTTGGGATTTAGTGACCCAGGTTGCGTTCCATTCTTTCTCCTTCCCTCTGTTTTCCCCTGTGTGCTCAGATTAGACTTGCCCCTTTCCTTGAGCTGAAGCTTCAGTGCTGATGTCTAAAGTGAATCCCTCTGGGTGGGGAAAAGAGGAGGTGTCCATATAGTTGGGGATGGGACCAACCCACAGACCTCTTTATTCGTCCCGGTTTTATGCCAGTATGCGGCATTCAGGTCTCCATGCACCAGGGTTGAAGTCTGGTCCCTTTTTTCCTCTCTTATGGAGACACAAGCAACACCTTCCATTGGGTGCATTAGTGCCCAGCTCTCTCCCGCCCATCTCTTTCTTTTTTTCTCCTTTCCTTTATCTCTCATTTATAGTTGACTGTCATATGTATCCCTGGATGAATCTGACCCCTGCCACAGCTGCTGGATCTCACCCTAAGACTGTATGGATACAATAACTCTCCTCCTCTGGTTCTTTTGCATTTGTATACTTTCTCAGTAGATTCGCGTTGTACTTGTCCTTTTGTGCTTGGTTTACTTCACTTAGCATAATTTCCTCTAACTCCTCCCACGCAGCAATATGCTTAATGCATGCATCGCAGCTTTTTAGGGAGGCATCGTACTCCATCGTATGTATGTATGACAGCTTTTTAATCCACTCATCCACTGATGAAAATGTGGGTTGTTTCCAACTCCTTGCAATTGTGAACTGTGCCGTGATGGACATTGGAACACAGATTTCTGGTCGTGGTTTGTTGATTGCCTCTTCTAGATATATGTCCCATAGGGGGATTGCTGGGTCTTATGGTAGCTTATCAAATATCAATTGTCTGTATGCTGATGATTTTATTTCTGAGGATTTAGTTCTTTTCCTTTGGTCTGAGTGTCTGTCATTATACCAACATCACACTCTTTTGACTACTGTGGCTGTATAATAGGTGCTGAAATCAGGTAGGGCAAGCTAATCCACTCTTTTTTCTTGTGTAACTTTCTGCTAATTCTGGGCCTCTTCCTTCTCCATATGAAGTTAGCTATCAGTTTTTCCAATTATTTGTATCAGGATAGCATTAAACTTATATAGTGCCTTGAGTAGAACTAACATGTTTACTATATTGGGGCTTCTGATCCATGAACAGGGAATATCATTCAATTTGTTTAGGTCCCTCTTGGTTTCTGATTTGTTTTATTATATTAAGTTTAAGAAAAAATTTTCACAAACATCATTTATTTCATAATATATCTAACAAATTCAAGAAGTACAGTTAAATTACTTGTTCAAGATAAAATAAAACCCCAAAAACTTATGTTGATTTTGATGCACAATGACACTATAGGGAAAATTAGAACTGCATACATGGATTTCCAAGACTTTAAATAGTTATAGAACAGACA
>PVJH01008154.1:36370-87411 GCA_004026705.1 Nesogale talazaci | reverse complement strand
AGCTTGTTTCATCCTGTGGGCTTGTAAAATCTCTACTGGAAATCTTTCATTTATTTACTTATTTTTGCAGAAGGCTTCTTTCCAATAAAAATCATAACTGCATTTATTTCTAAACAGCAGTCATTTCTTACCCTTTTCACAATGAGTTCCTTGCTCCTAATCACCATTGCTTTTTCACCTGGATTTTTGTAGTAGTCTCCTAATTGGGCTTCCTGAATTTGCCCATGTCCCTTGCAATGTACTCTTTACAAAGCAACCCACATGTGGTAGTTACGTAATCTGCCATCAGTTTGAAGATTAAGAATGTAGGGTTAGAGTCTAGTCTGTCAATCCAGAGATAGCCAATGACAACTCTGTGTGGGCATGGCCTTCTTCTGAGAATTCTAGGAACGCCTGCATTTTCTCCTTGGAGTTGGGAGCTTTCTCCTTCTCTCTCCTCTCTCTTTCTTTCTCTCTCCACACTTCCAGTGAGACATTCCTGAGGTGAAGCCACATAGACCTACCCGATGCAACCTTGGGAACTGGAGAAGCCTCTCAGAGACATTTGGCAGTGCTGAGATGCTGACAAGGCCACTGGATCCAAAGAATTTCTACCCACTTGTCTCCAATCGTCCTGCATTCAGCATCGTTGCATGTGTTTTGTGAGTCTACAAGGATTTTATAGATTGGTATCAGACATACGGCTAATATCAGACTTATGGGCTTGGACTGGACTGGGTTGGGGTGCTTTCTTAATGTACAATTACCCTTTATATAAAACTCTCTCTTATACACATATGAATATATATGAATTTGTTTCCCTGGTCTACTCAGGCTAACACCCCATGTGACCATTTAGACATCTAAATCACATCATTTCACTTTACTTTTCTACACCTTCAATGGACTTAGCTTACAGTAAAGATACAATTCTAATGTTCCTCCCCATTATTAGTGAAATCTTCTCTGGCCATCTTATCTAAAGCCCCCCTATATTCCATGTCCCCACTTTCCAGTTTGTTTTTCTTCTTTTCATGTACTGACATTTGAGATTGTATGTATTTTCTTTATTACTTGTTTTTACTTACCCTCAATAAAAGGTATGGTCAATGAGCATGGGAAAATGTGGGGTTTTTTTCTGTTTGGTTCAATGCTATCTACTCAGGACCTAAAGTAAGTGATTGATCTCAGTAAGCCTTTGGTAAATGCTTCAGTTGATAAGTGAAAACATAAATAAATCCAACTCTTTCTGGGTCGTGTAAAAGCTGACTATAGAAACTATGATGAAAAGCAAAATTCTCATTTTCATTGTAATTGTTTTAATTGGGAATGTCAGTCACACCCACATGTTGTCTGATCACAAAAGAAAGAATCCTTGTTAGTGGAAATGCCATGCTTTCTTACTAATATGGTGGTTACTAATGTAATTTTTCTCTATTTTATTTCCTTTGAATTGAGATAATTGGCTTCCCCCCACCCACCCCCCCGCATCACTGCCCTGGTAGGAGTATGAAGCCCAGCCTTGCACCTGAAGAGCTGCTGCTGGATTTGAACTGCCAACCACCACAGTCCCGCACACAACCACTGCGCCACCAGGGCTCAGCTGATAGTTGGTTTTTCATCGATGTCAACCATGAGATAATCAAATCTTTAGTAACCAATATTAATTTTCTTCTCTGGTAAGTAAATAAAGGTAAAGGAGGAGCCAGATGTTGTGGTCTCCAGCAACTATGGCAGTTTCATTGGTCCAACTGTTCTCTTTCATAAAATTGGATTCTCCATAGCTCATACATGTTGCTTTGCCTGTTTCTCCTAGATGGAAGATATAATCAATACACTAAGGGAGCATCTTTGGGCAATAATAAATGTTGGTTGCTTGACTACTTGAATTACAACCCTCAACAATTCAATAGGCCCTTCCTTAGATCACACATCTATCATCTATATAAACTGGTCCTTGTGAATAATAATTCCATCATCAGAGTAGTTACCTAAAAGATCAAACTTGGACTTAATTGTTCTACTGTCAATACTCTGGAAAATGAAATACACCCTTGTCTTTCTGCTTCTCATTCCAGTTCCTCTGTATCCTTATCACCTTAGTGGGAATCTGCCTTAGCCAGGACTTTTCTCCTCCTTCCTCAAGACTTGAAGCAAGGCTTTCTTTTCCATCCAATGGCTTTTCTAATCTAAATAGATGATTAGGCATGGATACTAAGAATGAAACTAAACATTAGCACAGATTCAGAAAATCCTAAATGTATGGTGCTATTCTTCCACCGAGTCAGAAATATCATCATCATCTGAATATCTGGACTTATGTTCCTCAACTATCCCCTCTCCACCCATGGCAGGACACACTGCAGACCCCTTCATTGTTCAACTCATTCCTCCAAGAGTGTACCCCCAAAAGCCTCTGTTTCTGCCTATTCAGCATGTTCAGTGTGACTTCTGGAATACTCATCTCCATTTTTCTCAGCATGTCAGGATGTTATAGGTCCTTATCTTCCCACTCACCATGCACAAATGGTCTCTGCCTTCCATTTGTCAGTTTTTGGTAGTATCCATCTAGGGTGTTCACAAAAGATTCAACAACTGTGCTTGTGGAGTCCTCTCCATGTTCATTCTATCTAAATGCAACAGCTATATAACTTCCTCAAATCAATCAGGAGAATTAAATCTATACAAAGGTGCCTCAAAAGGAAGGATTGGCCATCCACTTCAGAAAAATTAGCCATTGGAAATCTGTGTAGCACCATTCTATTCTGACAAACATGAGGTCCCATGAGTTGAAATTTACTCTAAAGCAAATGGTATTTTGATTTGCTTGTTTGTTTTAATCAGCCCTCTAATTATTTTAGATACCCAATGAAGCTCAATTTACTCTCCTCAGACTTTAACCTCAATCCATAGATTTGGGTTTTGTGCTTTGTTTTTTCCAAGTTCTTGATCTGATCTTTCTCTCCTCAGAAATATGGAGACCTGTGTCTCTTCATGGTCTTCATCCCTACCTTAGAAGCAAGGGTATTATAGATGCACTCCTTGTGTGGGACAGGAACTTATATTCAGTGACCTCCAATACTCTACTGTGACATTAGGGACCTGGCTACACAATAAAATATTTGTTATAATTTGATCATTGAATTTAGGTAAAGGGAGTAAAGAATTGGGGTTATAGTCTCAGTCCCTTAATAAATTACTAATGGTTTTTGTTTGAGATCTATATCTTCCATGATTATGAGTGCACTTTGACATTAGCAGATGATCTAAAAGGGTTTGGGGGAAATTAAAATTTACTGCCATCAGGTCTATTGCAACTCATAGTGTCCCGCTAGGACAGAGCAGAACTTCCCAGAGGGTTTCTAAGGCTATAAATATTTGCTGTGTCACAGATTTCTTCTATTGAGAGGCTAGTGAGTTCAAACATCTTTCTATTCCTATGCGGTCATGTGACCCCTCTACCACCAGGGCCCTGAGGTAAGAAACCTACCCACTGACACCAGGTGGATGCCAACCCACAGCGACTCTGAAGGACAGAGTGGAACTGCGCTCTTTAAATCTTTACAGGAGTAGGCAGCCTCATTGTTCTTGCATAGAACGCCTGGTGGATTTGAACCACTGGCCTTGTGGCTAGCAGGCCAACGTGTAACTCAACAGGGCTTCTTGGTAGGAGGGGGATAATTTCGCTTGCTCGTCGCTCTCCGTGGTCCTGAAACGTTGTCTCTGGTTAAGTGCACTATTTTAACAAGGCCGGGTGACTCATCTTCCGGAGGCAAGGGTCTGGGGCTTGTGCAGTAAGCTCCACGTGGGGGCAAGCTGGGACTCAAAAAAAACAAGCCAACTCATGGTCATAAAATCAAAGCTGACTCATAGCAGGCCTATGGGATAAGGTAGAACTGTCTCTGTGTGTTTCCAAGACAGTAACTCTTTATGGGAGTAGAAAATTCTGTCCTTCTCCTATGTTTTGGATCCTCTTGAAGTGAGGTGGGAGGGGCACAGAGAGCAAAAAAAAAAGGTCTCTAAGAATTTAGGAAAATGTAGCTGGAAAGAATATCTGTGCCATGGCTCCCTCCAATTATACAACGGAGGAAACCGACTTAGAGAGCAAGCTCATTTATCCACAGTGGCAGAGATGCAGGCCTCACTGCAATGTGCCATGAGATAAAATGGTAGCAGACTAGTAGGCTTGGGGCTTGTTCTTAACATCTCTGCCAGAGTTTACACAGCTGAGTCCTCTCTCACCATACAACCCCATTCACCGCCCTAGTGAGAAAACATCCTCTGGAACACACTCTAGTTTGATCATGACTTTCCCTGTGTAATATGGGCTCACAGGAAGAACGGAGGCGCTTGAAGTGAGGTGCTGGGGAGAATACCAGAAAACTCATGGACTGCTGAAAGGACAAACACATCCGTCTTGGAGAAAGCAGGATCAGAGTGCTCCTTGGAGGCCAGCATAGCGATGCTTCCTCTGACACAATTTGGACATGTTGTCAGAAGAGGCGAGTCCTTGGAGGACATCCCGCATGGTGGAGGGACAGTGAACAAAAGAAGGCTCGCAGGGAGATGGATGGACACTGTGACTGCAACAATGGGCTTAAGCGTGGGGACATTTGTGAGGATGGTGCAGGACCAACCGGGCAGCATTTCTCTCTGGTGCATGTCAGGGTGCCATGGGCTGGAACCAACTCCATGGCCTCTCACAGCACAGGATGCATTCGCATCTGCCCCCCACCCCCAGTCTGGATTCTGCTTTCGTGAGTATGGTGGGGCCTCTAGCCGAAATCACCCAAATCTCCCAGACTTCTGCAAACAGTTTGGCTTTTCATTGACGTCGTCATGCAAGTGACTGGCTCTCTTGATTTCTGAACGACGGGGATAAGCCGGAGCGGGGCCTGGATTCGCATCTTATTCCAGTCCTTCTGTGACACAGCGAAAGGGGAGAGCTGCTGCTGAGCAAAGGGACAGAGGGGCTTAGAGCACCAGTTGTGCAGAGGTTCATCGAAGTAAGTTTGGACCATAATCTTGTGAATTGTTATGAACGAAGAGAGAGGACAAGAGCCTGGTGAGATGGAAAACCAGACTGTCTGGCTGGTGGGCATTTTCCTTGCCTATATATTCTAATTCACTGTCTGTGTTTCATTGTGCTAACAGGCTTTAAGAACGCCTGAGCTGGTGAATGACAAAACACCACGGACTCCTGAGCTGTAAATAGAACAGTGCCATCTGTGCAGCACAGAGCATGCGCGTTCCTACCTCGCCCTCCCAGGGGCTCAGCCTAACCTGGGGTCGCAAGCAGAGGTGGCTCAGCTGCCCCCATCACCAGCCTCATCTGGCCTCAACGCCCCAGAGCCGGTGTGGACCACGTGCCTGGTCCCCATGGAGGCGAGGAGAAATTGCTTGGAGACACAAGCTAAACAAAAGCTTAGAAAAGGGACGGATTCCCCTCCGTGTTCGGCTGTCTCCCAGGATGCGGGATTCAACCGGCGCAGGGAAAGCTGGTCTCCCCGAATACAAGCGCTTGCCATCTGCCTGTGTTGGAGAGTACTTCGGACTGAGAAGGGACCAGGCTGGGTATGGCCACGTGTGAGTCCCCAGGTTCTCACCAGATGCGGTTGCCAACGTCTGCTGCAATCGCAAGGGCGTGTCTAGAGAACTGAATGGGCAGCTCAGCCATCAACTCCCGTGTGTGACCTCCCTTTCCTTCCTCCAAATGCCCCGTCCAAACCAGCCCGCTCAGCTTCTAGCTCTCCCACCCCAGAAGAACTGTGATTTTTTTTCTTTATTCAAGTTTCCTTTCTGTTAGACTCAATGGGTTATATCCTTGTCAGTTTTAACCACATTCCCCATGACAAACCTTTTTAGCCATAATATATATGTATCTCCTCAAGGACAAGAACCTCCTTGGTTCCTGTTGAGTCTGGCTTGCCCTGCAGGAGGTTCTGCATACAGCTCAGAAAGGTTCCCCCCCCCCCACCCCCCTGGTGCCCCTGGCTCAGGTCCTCTCTGACAGCAGAGACAACATAAACAGCACAGACTTGAGGAGGCTCTGGAACGACTGGGCTGGTCCTGTACATCCTCAGGAGGGACCAGACCTGATTCGACATGGCAGATGGATTAAAGGAGTTTAATTGCTGCTCATGAAGTGGGAGCTATCACTTCTGGCCATGCCTGGTTAGGGGAGAGGTGGGCTCTGGCCTTGGCTTCAAGGCAGGAAAGGGCTCTGGAGCTTGCAGCTCCAACTCTCCCAGCCACCCTGTTGCTGGACAGCTTTCAGCCCTGGAGGTCTTGGCAAACCTGTTCTTGGAGGACAGAGGAATGTCACTTCACAGGGAGTCTCAGGAGATTGAAAACAACCTTCACTGAAGTCCTGGTAGAGTGAAAACAACCTTTACAGAGAGTTGCCTGTCGAGCACATCCAAACATCTCAATGGGTGAATTAATTACTAATCATGAGGATGATGACAAAAGATGAGATCATTTGCTCAAGTACCAACGTGAGCACAGAGTGCAAATTCAGCTCACCGGGGTCCAGTGTCTGTTGTGCTTTCAGTCACCACGGCTGTTCTGCTCAGATGGAATGCTGGGAGCCGAGGAGGCTGGCTCTCCGCCCTTCAGGCCCCCTGTTCAGAACACAGAAACGTCACATAAAAATGCAGAATTTCTAATTTTCTTGGGGGTGGGGTGGGGATGGCGGTAGGGTAAGCTGGGCCAACGTGGACTCAGTATTTGTATGGCAGCACTAAATGGTGCCAAGGGCCGTTTGCCCCTTTTACAGAGAACATCTCAGATGTTACGTTCCCATCCTACTGTGCCCTCTAGCCGATTTTAACCATTGGTGGAACTTGCCAGGCCCTTGTTGTCATTTTGAGTTTTTGACACTGTCACCCACAAAGCAAAAGAGGATAAAACATTCAAGTGCTGGAATAAAAGGATTCAAAGGTGAGGAGCCATTGCATAAATAGTGAGTTTGCATGCTCTCTTGCAAAAGCTCATCACGAGGCCAATTAATCCCTGGTCTCATTTCCAGGCTCCCAGATAAGCAGGGAAGAGTTGGCTCAGGATGGAAGAGAAGGACACAGACGTCTCAAGAAGCACTGTCGTCTGAGACAAGCAACTTTGCTCGTCTGCTTTTAAGAGATTGCTTTTCATAAAGCTTTCCTGTAAGCCCTGCTTCATCATCCCTGCCTGAGCTTCCAGCTGGATGGAATCCGAAAGCTAAAAGCCTGCGACTTCCAAAGAAAGAGGGCATTTGGCTGCCACTAAGGCTGTCTGGCCACACCAGCCTGCTTACTCCTGGGCAATCAGGTGGGAAATTTCATCCGAGACTAGAATTTCCTGCTGTATCGGTCCCCTCTGGGCTCCTGCTGAGCTCAGAATCACATACCCACACTGACAACCCTGCCTTTGGGTGGAAGGGGTGAGATAGTTGCCTTTGGGGGAGGAGACCACCATCAAATGATTTATTGATTTTTTTATCTAATCAGAAAAGTCGGCCATTCTGGTCAAGACAAGGCCCATCATGATTTCCTGTCTTACACCAAATGCTGTCTGTCCCCCTGGGATGGGGGCCATATGTCGGCCATCATTACCCTCCCCCATCCTTAGCCTCTTAGTATCACTGCTCCCTTTATTGATCCTGAGGGGTTTATCTGTTCTGGATTCCCTGTGCTTTGAGCTCTTAATTGTCCCAGTGTACATGTCCTTGTCTAGCCAGATTTGTAAGGTAGAATAAGGGTCATGGTAGTGTGTATGTGAGGGTGGGGGAGAAGCGTTAAAGAACTAGAGGAAGGTGTGTGTTTCATCAGTGTTATACTGTACCCCAACTGGCTCTTCTCTTCCTTGTGGTCCTTCTGATAGGCGGTGTCCAATTGACTACTGATGAGCTTTGGGTCTCCACTCTACATTCCCACTTGTGTGCTTTTTGTTTGTTTTGTTTTGCTTTGTTTTGTTTGGGGTCTTTGATGTCTGATACCTGATCCCATCAACACGTCATGGTCGCACAGGCTTGCATGCTTCATCCATGTGGGCTTTGTTGCCTCTCAGCTAGAGGCCCATCATAATCTCATGCAATGTGGAAGTCCAGCTTTTGAAATCATTGGATTAGCAGAGAATTCCATCACATAAGGCTTCTCCAAAAAAGCACAGATCCCTCGGGCTCTAGGGGCAGGTTTCAAACCCACTGAGACCACCAAACTATGGCAGTGAGACTCTGGAGGCCTTTGTCTTGGAATACGTCTTCTATGTATTTGAGCAATAATTAAGTTCGGGTTACTGACCATGAAGTTGACTAGGCTTTCTCTGGTGACTTGTGGGGCAGTTAGCATTTCCTCATGTGTACATGCCAGGAGACTGCTCTCTGTCCTGAGATGAGTTCTTCCAGTATTCTTTACTAAAGTATCTCAAGTTAGGCTGTTACTTTCTAAAACGAAAACTCCAAGGCTCCCTGAAAGGTGAGCCTGAACAAAGGCATTATGATGGAGAGCTGGATATGAAATTTGACAGCCCTGAATTCATGCCTCTCCTCTGCTAGGCAGCACTATCAGTCACCAGACCTCTGTGAGCAACAGTCTCCTCATTCAAGAAATGCATATTGACTACCTTCCATGGAGGGAATAACAATCCTTTGGAAGAATGAAACATAGGTGTATACAGCATCTGATATATAGAAACTATTTAATAAAGGCTCTTGCTTATTCTATTTCCTGCCCACCTCTCCAATTTTGTCTGTTGTCGCTCCTCCCAGCTCACTCTTGGTGCTGTAACTCTTTACCACATCCTCCACCAACCACCATGAACTAACTAAGTGCCTGTTTTCCTTGTTCTCCCCTCTCATGCAGCCGAACCTTCCAGACTGCATCAGGTCCCCAAGATGAATTATCTTAAACCACTTGCTTTCTGTTTGCATCACTTATTATTGTGTGTGGATAATGTTACTGTCTATCGCTCCCGGTACGCTGGGAGCTTCTTGTGGACCCAGTTCAACAGTTTCAGTCACCAGTGTCTCCCAAGAGTCTACCAAGTACCTCATACATTGTTGTTGTTGTTGTTGTTGTTGCTGCTGCTGCTGTTATTGCTGTTGTCAGATGCTGTCTAGTCATCTCTGATTCATCCCGTCTCTTTGTACAACAAAGAAAGGCTGCCCAATCCACCACCATCCCCATGACTAGTTGCAGATAAGGCCATTGTGATCAATAGGGCTTTCCTTGACTGAGATGCATATTTTTGGAATATATATATAATATTCCAGGCCGTGATTCCAGGTCTGTCCTAGTCTAGAAGCAGATCTGGCAGATCTCAGCATCATATGGCCATGCAATCTTCCACAGAGAGATGAGTGGTATCCATGCTTGAGGTGCATCAGTCAGGAAGAAAAGCAAAAACCCTGGTCTCCTGCAAGGAAGGTAGAAATTCTGCCATTAACTCAACACTACCCCCTTGGCACATCATAGTTTATCTATGTATAAATGTATCTACGTAATTCAGCTTGGTAAATCAGTCTTTTGGTAATACAATGAATGGACACAATCAACAGACCTATATTAAGAGATTGTTATAACCATATTTTCAAAAAAAGGCAAGATGAATCAAAGATCTAAATTTAAAGAGGGAAACTATAAATTCCTAAAAGAAACCACAGGAATCGATTTTTGTAATCTTGACATTGACAATGACCAAAAGCACGAGCAACAAAAGGAAAAAAAGATAAGCTGTACTGCATTCACATAAAAGACTGCTGTTTCAAACAATACTATTGAGAGGGGGAAAAAATTGAACCCACAGAATAGAAAAACTGTTTGTAAGTTGTATAATTGATAGGAGACTTATTGCGGTAGTTGCATAATTTCATGTCAACTTGAAGAATATAAAAGTGTAGGGGTGGTATTCAACCTGTCAGTCAGGTCAGTCTGAGAGTGCCTCTCTGTGGGTTTGACCTTCTCATGAAGAGGGCCCTCGAAACCTCAACACTCTGCCCCTCCCCCTGCCTACACCATCCTGATGGTTGGCCCTGATGGCTGCGAGAGCCACTGCCATTGAATCCACATTACTTTGCACCCACTGGTCTGTGATTTTCCTGTATTCTGCAGCATTGCATGTGACTGCATGAGACCGAAAAGGGACTAATAGACTAGTCTGAGATTTATGAACTTGAGTTGGACTGGGATGTTTTCCTGATATACAACTACTTCTTGATATAAAGCTCTATGGCAGTTACATCACTTCCTGCCAACTTGCAAAGGGGTGGAACTTAGTCTATCAATCAGGTCGTAGTCAATGAGGCCTCTGTGTGGGCATAACCTTCTCCTGAGGATTCTGGGAGGTCCTGTCTTCCACCCTGTGGATGAGATACATTCTCTCTGCTTTGTCTTCCTGCTGACTAGTCATATGAAGCTAGGTTGATGGAGTCAGAGCCCTGGAGCTGGGGGAGTCACATGGAGACCCATGCCAGCACTGAGATGCTTCCACCACCACTGGATCCACAAGACTTTTCACCCACTGGCCTGTGATCTTCCTGCATTTGGCATCATTATATGTGTTGTGTGAGTCTGAAGAGGAATTTATAAATTGATATTGGACATATGGGCTAATATCAGACTTATGGACTTGATCTAGACTGAGCTGGGATGTTTTCTCAATATACAATTGCTCTTTTTTTTTTTTACAATTGCTCTTTTATATAAAGTTCTTTCTTGTTTTGATCATTTTATTGGAGGCTCATCTAATTCTTATCACAGTCCATACATCCATCCATTGTGTCAAGTACATTTGTACATTTGTTGCCATCACCATTTTCAAGACATTTTCTACTTGAACCCTTGGTATCAGCTCACTTTTTTCTCTCCCTTCCCGTCCCACCCCCCCATGAACCCTTGAAAATGTATAAATTATTATTGTGTAATTTCTTATACTATCCAACATATCCCTTTACCTATAAGGCTTTTTCTTATACACATATGAGCTTCTATGAATTCGTCTCTCAAGCCCATCCAGACTAACAAAGCCTCTTTCTTACACATATATGAATGTCACTGGATTTGTTTTAACCTGGCCTAGCTTACTTATATGTAGCACATGTAAATAATGCTTACTATTTAACAATAAAATAGCAACCCAACTAAAACCAGAAAATAGACATTTCTCCAAAGAGACCATATGCATGGCAATAAGCACATGGAAAAAAAAGTTCAGCATCACTAGTCATTAACTCATTGTCAGTGAGTCAGTTATGATGCATCATGATCTTTTACTGGGTTTCTAAGGCCAAAAAGGTTTAAGATATTTTTAAATAGACTGTTTCATTGGTGTATATAATTCACATACCTTGCAATTCAATGGTTCAATAGCATTGAGAAGCGTTATGTGGCCATCACCACAGTCAGACCTAGAACATTTTCTTCAGTTTTGTACTGATCATTATTTGCTCCCAATTTCCCCTGAAACTCCCCAGCCAATCATCCCTCCAAAGAACCCTCAACTCAGTTACTGTCTCTGCAGGTTTACTTATCCTGGATTTCCTATTCAGAAAACATCTTAAAAGCACAACAACAAAGTAAGACAGATATAAAAAGCCTCGATCAAAGAGAAAGCAGAAAATATTAAAAACCAGAGCAAATTTAAAATGGGTCATTAGGGAGATCAAATCTTAAGGGTGCCCTTTCCAACGTCAGCGTATCTGTGATAATCCACTTTCCAGTGCATTCTATAACGCTATTCCCATCCCTGGTCCATGGTCAGAGCGGATGCACCAGAGACTTAAGCCATGTGTATTTCCCCCACATTACTTTTAACTGAAACAACTTTACAAAGGGTCCAAGGAGAGACCAATGAAAAGACATTACATTTTAGGCGAACTTCATTTGCCATCATCAGTTTTCCAGTGCTCTCTGGCTACTCACAGCCCTCAACTCTGATCCAAGAGTATGCATCGGAGACTTAACCTACTGAGACTGTGAATCTTCATGGGAACATGTAGGCTCATCATCTTTCCACTGGGATGACTAGTGGATTCTAACTGCTGACCTGCCAACAGTTGACCCACTACACCAAGGAAACAATAGTGAGATATTGTTTTATACTCACCAGATCTCTACAACCAAAAAGCTAGATACCAATAAATGCTGGTGAGGATACAGAGAAATACGAGTTTTGGTGTGGGTTTTTTTGGTAATATTAACTTAATTAATTAATTTATTTCTTCAATGATTTTATTGAGGGCTCTTACAGCTCTTATAATATTCCAGACATTATTTGTATCAAGCATATTTATACACATGCTGCCATCTTCATTTCCAAATATTTTCTACTTGAGCCCTTGGTGTAAGCTCTTCTTTCCCCCTCCTTTTTTAAAAAAAATAAATCATTTTATTGGAAGTTCATACAATTCTCATCATGATCAATACATATGTCAATTGTATGCAAATCACATTGGCACACTTGTTGCTATCATCACTCTCAACACATCCTCCTTCCACTTAGGCCCCCGGTACCAGCTCCCCATATTTCCCTTCCCTCCCTCCCTCCCCCATGAACACTTAATAATTTACACATTGTTATTACTTTTTCGTATTATACACTGTCTGATGTGTCCCTCACTCGCTTCCCTATTGTCCATAGCCCAGAGAGGAGGTTATAGGTTGTCCCTGAAATTGGTTCCCTCTCTCTATTGGCAATATGAGTTTTTATAAGCAAATGAAGGGATGTGCAATGGTGTAGCTATTTGGGAAGAGTCTGGCAGTACCTAACAAAGGTAAAGATGGACTTACTATAAGCACTCAATGCCATCAAGTTGATTTTCACTCATGGTGCTCCCGTAGAACAGAGTAGAGGGTGCTTATGGGTTACTAAGACTATCACCCTTTATAGAAGCTGAAAACCTTATCTAGCTCCCTAGAATTGCCTGGTGGTTTTGAATTGCTGACCTTGTGGTTAACAGTCCAATAGGTGTGACCCAGAAATTCCATTCTTGGGCACATAATCCAAGAGAAATGCAAACATATGCTCACATGCAAAAATTGTAAATGAATGTTCATAGTAGCATTATACACACTAGCCAAAAAAGGGAGAAATAACACCAACGTCTATTAGCTGATCATGTATAAACAAAATGTGGCATATAAACATAATGTAATATTTTTCGGCCAGATGAAGGAATGGAGTTCTGACTCAAACTACAGGGTGAATGATAGTTAAAAAGCATTACACTATATGAAAGAAGCCAGTCACAAAACAAATGTCCCAAACAGGCAAATCTAAGGAGAGAGGGGAAATAGATTAGTGGTTTCGTAGTGTAGGGGAGAGAGGAATGTGGGAACTGGGGGGAAACTAAAAGAAATAATATTTCCTTTTGGAATCATGAAAATATTCTATAATTCATTATGGTGGTGGTTATACGACCCTGAATATGCTTAAAAAAATGATTGAAGCATATATCGTAAATATGGCTTGTGAAAAGCTGTTAAAAAGAGACTGTTGTAGGACACTAAGTGCAGAAGTACTGCTTCTAAGGGTCTAGTTCATACACATGTGGGCTTAGTCCACATGAAATGTGTTTGAATGTGCCTCTGAGATCGGTGGATGGCTGTAGACATGTAATTTCAGGAATGCACTTGTCTTAGCTTCAAAAGGGGCCTTCTGGAAAAGTGCCCACCTTGGCTTCCGGCAGCATCTGCTATGCCAGTTAAATTCAAGGTAGCAAGGCTCAGAGGGATATGGTGACTCTTTGGAGGGGGACTCCCAAAGATAACCTTGATAACCTTGATAAATTTTCTTGAGGAACTCAAGGTGATTATGGGGGTTTATTATGCAACTTTAAGAAAATTGAAAACTGCCTAGGTGAGAAAAAGACCCACAAGGTTGTGTGAAAAAAAGAAAAAAAGGTTGTGTGATGAAATTTGTTTTCCCAACAATGCATGTTCTCATTCTTTCAAGGTAGCAAGAACTGTCCTATAAGCATTTAATTGAGAAACCTTACCCCATTCACCATATAGCCTGATCTTGCCCTTTCAGCCTTCTTTATGGACCTCGAACTAAGATTATTATTTAGAGTAGTTTGAGGATGACCAAACCGCCATGTTCTCAATCAGAGTGCAGACTTATTTGGGGGTGACTTCGGGAGATGAAAACACCGTCTACTGACGTGTAGACCTAAATGGAGGATATGTCCAGACTCAACAGCTTCACGGACTGCTACTTTTGTTTAACAAAGGATCCCATGATTCTAAATCAGCACTTTTTGACTTACCATCACATGTCCAGGAATTATTATGTGTTAAGAAAATCAAGTGATTCTGATTGAGTAGAAGGTGACAAACCTATATGCAAAATTAAAGCCATAGTAAGTGGGCTGTTATTATTATATGCTATGTAGGGAAAATGAAAGCTGAATCCCAAGAAAGAGCACTACCCAGAGAAGGGAGAAATCTCACCAAGAAGATAATTTTAAATTCCAAGGTTGGAAGTTACATCCTCAGAATGCTTTGTGGTGGCGTTGGGCATCATCTGATTGCTCGCACATGTTCGTCGTCCCCGCAGCAGGATAGATTGTTGCATCTTTGTTTGGATCCCAACGACAAGTACAGTGTCTTGTCACCCAGTGTGGGTTATTTGGGTTACTGGGGAATGAGCCAGATTTGGAATTAGGAACTTCCTGTCTGGGCTTATTTATGTCTTTTAATCGTGTCAGTGTCACCAAGAACTTGCTTCATGCAAAAAAGATTTCCCATGTTTTTATCTGCTGTTTTAACCTATGGCCCGGGAGAGCAGAAGAGCAGGACAGTAAGAAATGGGAGAAGAAGAAGGAACAGGGAGGTTGCTTTCCCTCCAAGGTCACTCAGGGGCAGGCGTCGGGCTGATCAGGGATTAGCATGGATGTCACTGTCTTGCTAAGCCCACAGCTAGGTTATTTATCTGTTTCTGAGTCAGATTCATTGTCTAGTTAATGGAGGGGGGTGGGAATCAATCTGATCCAATATTCCTTTAGAGGCTACACTGTGTATGGGGAAAGAAGAGTAAATAAACAAATGTCTTCAAAAACAGGAGATGATTGCAACCTTCAATAACCCTGAGACCCTCTAATTTTAGAATTCCTGAGATGAGGAAGATGATCTGATCCCCTCAGTGTTTCTTTGGGGAGTCTGTTCTATTTAATATATCATCTAATGTATTTTTTCATTTAGGCTATGACTCATTGCTTCCCTGAATTCTATTTTTAGCTGTTGTGTCTCAGTTGGATTTTTCCACATAGCTAAGGGGACAGTATCTACCTTCATTTAAAAAAAAAAACAACTGACCGTATAGGTTTATTATTTGTAAATTGTAAAAGGCATGGCAACAACCCTAAAACAAGTGCAGGATGGGATGCAAATTACTTGAGGGGTGTAATTACTTTGGGAAGTGATTTTGAACTTTCCCAGAGGAAGATCTGTTTGCTCTGTTAGGCAAAAATGTGTTGCAAATCCTAACTCTTCCATCTGTAGCTATAACCTCAGTTGGTAAAAGAGATTTTCCCTATTATGAGAATAAGGCCATATCAGGGTAAGGTGTATCACTTAAGAGATGATTTTATTGAGGGCTCTTCCATCTCTTATAGCATTCCATACGTCCATTGTATCAAGCAAATTTGTACCTATGTTGCCGTCATTGTTTTAAGGTGCATCACTTTCGAGACACAGAGGGGCAGGTCAATCGCGCCATCCAAAAAAGCCGAGGGGAGAAGAAAGCTGCTGCGCTGCACATAGGTGACAAGGGGATCAAAAAATGGAAACTGAAAAAGACAAGCTTCTCCGACAGTCCATGCCGTGAATGTGGACTTCTCGGCGCCTGGTGGCAGTGTTTACACATTGGGCTTGACCCCAAAGGTCGGCAATTCAAAACCACCAGCCACTCTTTGTGAGAAAGACGGGTGCTTCGGCTCCAGGAAGCAGCTGGGAAACTCAAGGGGCCGTTCTACCCTGGCCTGTAAGATGTCTACGAGTCGGCATCGTCTGGAGGGCAGCGAGTTTGGAGTTTTCGGTTTAATCTGTGAGGCAAAGGGTCTATCAGTTAAAAACCTGTTGTTACAGTTGGGGTCCAGTCGACTTGACTGGACCAGGATTCTCGGGGGGGCGCGGGGGGGGCGTGTTGACTGGATGTAGGAATCCTGTCAAAGGACACCTAAGAACAGCAACGATAGTAGTCGGGAGATCCAATGTCATGTAATTGTGTCCATGAGGAGATCCGCTATGACAGCCGATCAATTGAAAAGAAAATTCCTCAGGCTGCAGCCTGTTTCCAACATGCGTGGATGTGGGAAAGTTTGCTCCTTGCTGGCACAGCATCTAGCCTCCAGTTCTTCGCCCTTACTCTCAGTGGCTTGCCATATGGCCTGAGGATCCCAGGAATCATTAGCAGCCATCTGACCTGTTCACCCTGCCTTCATTTCTTCGTCCACCAGAAGCCTGCCATCTGACCTGCCAATCTTGGGCTCGTTAGCCTCTGAAGCTACTCTCATCAAGAAAAGCCTCCAGTCTGACATCTGACTCACAGACTTGGAGTTTGCCGACCTCCCCAACCTCGTAAGCCATTTCTTTGATTTTAAAAAAGCCTCTCTCTATTTAAGCATATATAAATTTCACTTGTTTCACTATCCTAGAGAACCCAGCATAAGATATGTGTGGTATTTTTTACATTGGCACAAAAGAACTATGATCTCTGCCTCTATCTTATTATCTAATGCTTCAATGTGTGACTTCTACTTTCCTTGGAATAGAAGCTGATAAGAAAGAAGAGAGAGAAAAATCAATCTGATATGCTGATGTTGTTCAAGAGTGAGATTGTAAAAAGAAGAGAAAGAAAGAAGACTTAAGAGATAATCAATGGTTTGAAGAAGGGTAAAAGAGTAGGTGGATTAATTCAAAAAAGGACACAAAAAAAGACCCTAAGAACACAAAAGAGTATGAATTGAACTGAGAGGGGAAAAGGATGTGGAGATGGAAGCTAATCATGATGGTTGATTGAATGGCTGCCTAGGAAATCACTATTTGTTTTCTTGGGGGGTTTTTTGCTTGTCCTATAATTTTATTGCTGATTTTCACATGTATTACTTGGGAAGTACAGAGAAGAGTTCTGGTATGATATCCACAAACTGTTAATTACTTCTAGAGAAAATAATCCAAATTGGAGTTGGTGGAAGTAAGTGGCTTCCCTTTTATACTAAATATCTGTACTGTTTGACTTTTAATAATAAAAACATATTTATGTATTCCTTGTGTAATTAAAAAATAGAGGCAAGAGACTAAGATGGAGGGTATAAGACTTCCATGTCCATGTGTCAAAGAATAAAAGAATAAAAACAAGAAGAAACTAAAAACCCATTATAATCCTGCTGCCTAGTAACAACCATGCCAGGGGAATAGATTTGACCTAAGCCTAGAGTGATATATTTTGATCCTTGCAGAAGTCTCCCATGGCAGATAACTGGACCATGCACCAAGAAGATTGGGAAGAAGAAGCTAAACTGATCATTAAGCTAAGGCCTATGGATGTCAAGGAAACATGCAGATGGTAGAACAATAGTCATAAAGCCAAAGACCAGAGGTTAGAGAGTCCAGACCATCAAGAGGGGCCTGGGAATGCAGGTCTTCCAGCCAGACCATTTATTCACAGTCCTTATTTTCTTCTGTGCCCATAAATTAGGACTGTTTATTCTCCCAAGGGCCATTTGGATACTTAGAACATCATTCTAAGATTCTATTGCTCAAACATTTAACTAACTCATTCCTAATGTAAGCAGTGAAGTCAGCCGTTGGAAACCACCAGCCAGATCCGAGGGAGAAAGATGAGTCTTTCTACTCTGATAAAGTTGCCCCGGTAGCAGAAAAAATGGCATCTGGGGTTCTGCAGGCTTGTCTCCAAATAAGTAGCCATCTGAGTGAGATGTCCACTAAGTCTATATGGAACAAGCACACCAACGTCAGTGACCGAAGGATTGTAAATCATATAATCCAAAACCAAAGGAGGGTTTAGCATCAGAGCCTAAACTGTGAAGCTGGTTTGCAGAAGGCTATAGATAACAGTGGAAGCCCTAGATACATTTGTGAGGTCTACACGGGAAATAAGCCTCCTTTGATTTTCCCCTGTCTATCCTAGAGGAAGGGGATGAAACTACATACCAAACAGAGTGCATCAAGAGCTAACTGGAGGAGATCAAACTTGAATGGTTAAATTTTTGCCAATTGATGTCCCATCTTATGCATGTTGGACGTAATATCAGATCAGATTTTCTTTATGTTTTGCTAGGATTTTTTGCCAAAATACCTATGTATATATAGCATTGAAACATTTTCATTGAAGGCTTAATAAATGAAAATGGCATTGTCTGAGATAGTGCCAGAGATTGGGTCCTTCTGGTTTGAAGGCACTTGAAAAATGACCGGGAGCAGCTGCTTCCTCAAAGCAGAGTCTATCACAGTGATGTGAATAGAGTATAGTCTGTGGGAGAAAAGCTTTGAGACCTTCACTTCCCTGTGAAACACAACTCAAAATGAGAAGAAATAGCTACAAGAATCAATGAATAATCAGAACTTATAATATACAAAGTATGAATCTGGGAAAATTGGAAGTTATGAAAGATGAAATGGTATGCATAGAAATCAATGGTATTACTGAACTGAAATGATTGTATTGGCCATTCTGAATCATAAAGCTATATGGTTACTATGCTGGGAATGATACAATCAAAAGGTATAGCACTGCATTCATGACAAAAAGGAAATTCCAATGTCTATCTTTCGGTACAACTGTCTATGCTAGTATTATGATTATGATTATCCATCTTTAGATGCACCAAACACAAAGCTATTGATGAAGAAACTGAAGGATTCTACCAACATCTTCAATCAGAAATTCCTCAAACTTCCAATCAAGATGCATTGATAATTTCTTGACTATTCAAATGCCAAAGTTGAAAACAAAGAGAAAAGAACAGTAGTTGGAAAATGTGATCTTGACTGAAATTACACTGGAAATCTCATGGTCGAATTTTGTAAGACCAACTACTTGTTCATAGCATATTTGTCTTTAAAACAGTACATGTGGATTCTCCAGATGAAATGCACAAAATTCAAATTGACTTTATCTGTGGGAAGAGACCATGGAGAAGCTCAATATCAACAGTTAAATCATGCCAGGAGCTGGATGTGGAATATGCTATCAATTGCTTCAATGTAAGTTCAGGCTGAAGTGAAGAAAACTTTTAAGTCCACAAGAGACAAAATACCATCTTTCCTCTAGTTCTTTAATGTTTCCTGCTCCCCACCCCCAACTATCATGACCCCAATTTTACCTTAAAATCTGGCTAGACCACAGCATGTTTGAGGGTACAGAGAAGAACTGAAAACACAGGAAATTCAGAGCAGAAAAGACCTCTTGGGACCAATCTTGAGAGTAGCCATACCAGGAGGGGAAGGGGAAGATGGGGTCATAAAGGGGAAACTGATCACAATAATCTATCTACAACCCCCTCCAGGGGGATAGATAACAGAAAAGTGGATGAAGGGAGACATCAGTCAGTGTAAGACATGAAAAATATTATAAATTATCAAGGAGGATGAAGGGAGGGAGGAGAAAAATGAGAAGCTGATAGCAAGGGCTCAACTTTCTAAAAAAATGTTTGGAAAATGATAACGGAAACAAATGCACAAATGTTCTTGACACAATGGGTGGATGGATGGATGGATGGGTGGGTGGGTAGCTTGTGATAAGAGTTGCACGGTTCCCAATAAAATTATTTTTAAAAATATTATCTTGACTCAACAACAGGATGGGGCACACTGGCTCCCTAGTAAAGCAGACAGTGTCACAGGGCACTTCAGGAGTCACATGGTGGGGAAGCATTGCGAACTGACCCCCTCCCCTCCTCCCCTGCACACACAAAAAATGAACCAAATCAAGAATGGAGTTGTGATGGGTAGGTTTGTTATGCCAACATGGCCACAGAAGATTGGTGGGTCTGTTGTGATGGCACGGCCAATGAACATACGGGATGAATTGAAGGGCAGAGATAGGAAGGGTTCAGCGAGTCCCACCCTTTCTCTTGCTTTTTGATCTTCAGACCAGACCCTGTGCCTTGACCTCCAAGCAACACTATCCTTGGGACACCTAATCATGGACTGTGGAGCTGTGAGCTGCGGTTCCTTCAAGCCCTACTTCACCAGGCTCCTGGGATATACATCTTTTGAGCTGGGGACTGTTGGACTCTGTCATCTGGCTGACTGTTGGTGACCTGCTCTGCTGTTTGCTGCCTGTGACCAGATAGCCTGAATTGCTCTGTAGAGGACTACTCAGGGGCCCTCAAGACGTGAAGGACTGCCAGACTTCTAGCTGTCTCATGCAAGTGAGTTGCACCGAGCAATTTGTACTGCTTTATAGATAGTTAACTGCTTCTTTCTTATACCTTTCTTTAAATATAAATATATAAAAAGAATTACTAGTGTCCTGGTTTTATTTCTCTAAGAGAACCCTGCCTGACCCAGGAGTACTCCTGGTCAGAGAGTCAGGAGTAAAGAATGACAGGACTGACGATTCCTAGGGGCATGAGAGAGGGGAGCAGAAGGGGGTGTGGACAAACACATGGACGGGGAAGCGGGAGTAACAAGTGGTCTGGAATCAATGGAAAGGAGGGTGTGGGAGGCCTGGTCGGGATTAAGCAAGGACAATGAATCTGTGAGGAAACACTGAAATGCCAATGAAGGTGGAACATGATGGTGGGACAGGAGGGAGATGGAAGGAAATAGAGGAAAGAGTTAGAAGGCAAAGGGCACTTGCAGAGGTCTAAACATAGGTATGTCCATACATAAATACAACTATCTATTTTAAGGTGGGAATAAATTTAAGAACATATCAATAGGCCAAATACTATGGTTGCAAGTGGACCTTAGGCCCTCACCCTGGTGCTCCCTCAATGCAAGAACACTTTGTTCTATGAATCTGGTATTCCTCGAGGCTCACTGGCCCAACATGATCACTGAAGTAAAAGGGTGCATGAGCAAATGTGGTGAAGAAAGCTGATGGTGCCCAGCCATCAAAGGATATATTGTCTGGGGTCTTGAAAGCCTGAAGATAAACAATAGACCATTTACTTGAGAAGAGACCACACCCACGTAGAAAAGGCACAACAACCAATGTGGTCACATGGTGGTGAAAGGTCTAGGCAATAGACATACAGCAAGGTGGGGGGGGGATGTGAACAACACATATCACTATGTGCACACATCCCCAAGGATGAGGATATGTGGGTACATGAGCAAGAGTGGTGAAGAAAGTTAATGGTGCCCAGGTATCAATAAATGTAGGAGTCTTAAAGGTTTGAGCATAAACAAGCAGCCATCTAGCTCAGGAGCAACAAAACCCACCATAAAGGAAGCTCACTTGCCTGTGCAATCATGAGGTGCTGAAACAATCAAGTATCAGGCATCAAAGAACAAAAATCAAAGCCAATGGACCAATTGACTCATGATATCGCTGAAGACAAATGGATACAGAGGCAAACAGAGTAGAAGAAACGATGGTGCCAAGCTACCAAATGATTGAATGTCTGGAGTCTCAAAGACTTGAAGATAATCGAGTCTCCATTGAGAGCAGAAACAGCAAAGTCCACATGGAAGAAGCGCACCAGTATGTGTGATCAAGAGAGGCCAAAGGGAGCAGGTATCCAGCATCAAAGAACAAGAATCACATCATTACGAATGAGGGGGAGTGCAGGGTGGGGACATAGGGCCCACTGGTGGGTAATTGGTCACCCCTTTACAGGGGAGTCATGGGGAGGAGACAGACCAGTCAAGGTGCAGCTGGGCAATGATGATGCATACAACTTTCCTCTAGTTCCTGAAGCCTTCCTCCCCCACAACCATCATGGTCCCAACTCTACCTTACAAATCCAGATGGACTGGAGAAGGTACACTGATAGAGAGGGGAGCTGGATATATGGGGAAACCAAGACGGATGAGCCCCTTGGGACCAGTGTGAGATTGGAACTACTGGATGGGTGGAGAGAAGGTGGGTTAGAGAGATGGAACCAAGCGCAAGGATATACACATACGCTCCTATTTGAAGGACGCGCATCAAAGGAGTGGGCTGGGGGAGAGGTCGGGCAATGTAAGATATGACAGAACAATAATAATTTATAAAGTATTGCGGGTTGGTGGGGAAGGGAGAGCAGGGGAAGAGGGGAAAGGGTGGAAAAGACGATTATCAAGGGCTCAAGGGAAAAGGCGAATGTTTCGAGAATGATGACAGCAGCGGACGTGCAAAGGTGCTTGGCACAGTATGTTTACTTATGTATTGTGAAAAATGATGCACGAGCCCCTAATAAAATGATTTTAAATTTAAAAAAGATAAAATAATCAAGAGGTGCTAGAGAAGCATGAGGTTGTAAGAGTCTGAGAAATAAAGGTAATACTGGTGTCTCTGTGGATAAGGAAATATACACTATGAAATCATGTAGTTCAGCAGAAGTAGCCTGAGATGATTTGAATAAAACCAAGAATCCCCGGGGGGGGTGGGGGGAGAAACACACATTCAATTGTTTCTGGAAGGAATTGAAACCAGTACAATATTTCTGTAAGAGAATTTGGCGATCTGTTTCAAAACCTTATATTTGTATCACTTAATATATTCTTTTTTTAATAGTTTTATCAACACACAATTCACATATCATATAATAGTTCAATCATATTAAAAAGAATTGTACAAGCATCACGACAATCAGTTATAGAATATTTTCTTCCTTCTTATACACCTGGATATATTCTGTTGACCAAAAATTCTACTACTGCGATATTATTCTTAGAACAAAATTAATCAATATTTTATGTAAAAGGAGATTCATTAAAGCATTATTTAGATAGTTAAAACTTAAACTGTGATTAATAGTAATTGGTAAAATAAATTCTGATAAAAACAAAAAAATATTATTTTGACTATATTCCATCTGAATTTCAAAAACAGATCTGCTGCATTAAACTTTAGTGAATTATCGAAGACCTGATGCACTGTGGGAGGAAATCAAGAACATCTTTCATAAGGAATACAGAAGATCCTTAGAGATAAGAAAGAAAGATCAAAGTGGATGTCAGAAGAGACTCTTGGATTTGCTCTTAGTAGTAGATTACCTAAGGCAAATAGTAGATTACCTAAAAGAAATTATGAAGTCAAAGAGCTGAGCAAAAGATTTCAAAGGGCACCTCCAGAAGACAGAGTCAAACAGTCCCAGGCATTGAGCAAAGACCTACAGTTAGAAAACCAAAAAGAAGAAATGTACTCAAGGGATTTTAAACTAAGCAAAGTTAAGAAAATTGAGTTCCAACATTGAGATCTGTGGCCAACCACTGAGTGATGCAGGAAGAATCAAAAGAAGATGGGAAATATACAGAATCACTGTATCAAAAAAAAAACCTCATCAACTTTTCACAATTTCAGAAGGTAGCACATGAGCACAAACCAATGATAGGAAAAATAAGAAGTTGAAACTGCACTGAAAGCATAAGCCAAAAATAAGACTCTGCAAATCAATGGAATACCAATTTAAATGTTTCAACAAGATGATGAAGCACTGAAAGCACTCATTTTTCTATGCCAGAAAATTTGGAAAATTGCTACTTGGCCATATGACTGGAAGATACCTATATTGGTTATATTATTTTCTGATTCAAAATTGCCCATAGCAGTCCACTAATGTCTAGGATATCCTTATGTGGTCTACTTCATTTTTGACAAGTTCCAATTTTTCTAGATTCATACTTTGCACATTCCAAGTTTTGATTATCAGCGGAATTTTTTTAAGGGTGAAGTGTTCTTTTTTATTTCAAATCAATGATCCAAAAGCTTACTGTATTTTTCGAACCCTAAGTAGCACTTTTTCCCCAAAAAAAGTTAGGGGGGCCGAGGGTGCATCTTATGGTCCAAAGATGTGGTACCCCAAAACATCTTAGTATATTGGTACTATTGGTTCAGAATATTTTTTTCTTGTTTTCCTGCTCTAAAAACTGGGTGTTTCTTATGGTTGGGTGCATCTATGGTCCAAAAAATATGGTAAATAGCAACAAAAATCTTTAAAAACACAAGCATTAAAAAAATTAGTAAAAGTGAACTTTAAAAAACAAAACACTATTCCAATGTGATTAAACCAAAATTTAGCTCAAGATTTTAATGCAATTTTTAAAACATTATTTTATCAAGGCTTTTATAACTCATCACAATCTATGCATGCATCCATTGTGTCAAGCACATTTGTACATTTGTCACCTCCATCATTCTCAAAACATTTGCTCTCTGCTTGAGTCTCCTCATTTTCCCCTCCTTCCTCATTCCCCCTCCTTCATGAACCCTTGATAATTTATTATTATTATTATTTTGTCATATATTACACTGTCAGACATCTCCCTTCACCCTCTTTTTTGTTGTCTGACCCTTAGGGAGGAGGTTATATGTAATTTGTTCTCCCTTTCTACCCCATCTTTCTTCCACCTTCTCAGAATCACCACTCTCACCACTGATCCTGGATTCCCTGTGTTTCCAGTTCCTATCTGTACCAGTGGACATCCTCTGGTCTAGCTGGATTTGTAAGGGGTCATGATAGTGTAGGGAGGAAGCATTGAAGAACTAGAAGAAAGTTGTATGTTTCACTGTTGCTATACAACACCCTGACTGACTCGTCTCCTCCCTGCAACCCTTCCATCAGCAAATCTTTGCAGCTGTTTCCCCTTCCCTTGAGTGGTGCCCCATCAGCAAAGGAAGCTCCTGAAAGCTCCACTCCCACAGGCTTTGCCTGACTTGTGTCACCATGGTCAACTCCTCTCCCAGAAAGCAGTTCCTCCTCAGTCACATTTCAAGTCAGTGTCTTCAAATCTGATAGGTCCATCCTGCAGCACTCCCTTCGACTATGCTCTGCTTCCATTCATTAGGAACTTCAGCATCTGACAATGTGTTGAAGCTCTGCATAAGGTTTTCCACAGCTCCTGACTCCAAAGTGGGCAGCTGCTTCCTTCTTGGTGATCAGTCCTTAGTCGAAAAGTTCCACCGAACTATGTTCACTTTGCGTGACCTTGCTGGCATGTGAAACACCAGTGACATAACTTTCAGCATCACAGTGATACGCGAGCCACTACACTATGAGAAACTGACTGACAAGTTGTGGAACTGTGGCTATAGACCAACTTAGGTGCCTGGGTCACAGAGAACAAGAGGATGGGAAGGGTCCTGGGTAGCAAGTGAAACAGGGGAGAGGCATGAACATGGAAACATCTCCCACGTAACCTCTGATGGTAGAAGCTAAAAAACACCCACCACGAGCAGGGGCAGGGACTACATGGAGAAGGACTAAGAAGGATGTGGTACTACCACCTCTGTGGATCATTAAGAACAACAGTCAGGAAACAGGGTGCCCAATTCAGTCCATGGGCCTACAAAAACATAGAGCTGACACATATTTAAGGTAGAAAAAATCAGTAGAGATAGAGGCTTGTTGCGTTAATAAGATAGCGATCTGTGCATCTTTCCATATTTAGCCATTTGAGATGGAAAGAACACTGGTGTAGTGGTTTCAAGTTGGGCTGTGATCCATGGTTGACAGTTTGAAACCACTAGGAACTCTGAGAGAGAAAGACTGGGTTTTCTACTCACATAAACAGTTACAGTTCCAAGAACCTGTAGGGGATCACTATGAGTCACCACTCACTCTGTGGCAGTGAGAGAGTGAGAGTGAGAGATACACACACACACACACACACACACACACACAGAGAGAGACTTGGTAATCATCTTAGTTGCACATCTTTGAGCTTTTCCATAGTTGGGCCATAAGGCAGGGTTTGCCATCTTAGATCAAGAAAGTTCTGATTTTACCTAGGAAAATGTATTATATTTCTGAGCTTGTTCAAAATCATTTTAACAAGCAAGCTAATTGCTCAGGAATAAACACCCCACTCTACACAAAACTGATCAGAGAACAAATATTCTGCTGGAAACTTTTTTTTCCTTCTTAATTTGAAAGACTCTAACACAGTTTATTGCAAATGCGGGACTTTGAAAAGACACGAATCGATAAGCTAGCCCTTATAAGCAGAGACTTGCAAGCTCATTTGGAAGGGAGTTCCCAAGTGTCTTCAGCTCTTGGTAAAGAAACAGAGGCAAGTCAATGAGGGTGTCAAAGGTGCTTTCATTGTCTCCATTTTTCAGAGTCTCCGTTTTTCAGGTCTGGAGGCGGTGGCTTGAGGTCATCGGCTCAGACATCAACAGCAGAGGCAGCAAAGGCCACAAAGCTTTCGCTGCTAACCCTGTGCAGGGTGTTAGTGCCCTGAGTTCTTTACAGGCAGCATGCCGTCGGATGTGGGCACTCACCATCTCACAGCTGAGGAAACTGAGACCCCACCTCCAAAATGACAGCACAGCTATCAAGGTCTCTAGAGTGCCCACCTGCCATTCTCTGCTCAGTGTCTGACTCTTGAGAAAAATAAAAGCAAGAGACCTTCCTCACAGGTCAGCTTCGAAGACTGTGGGTCCCCAGTGCAGTATCCAAAACTCATTTTTTGCCAACAATTTTGCTGGCAGCAATTTTGTTGCTCCTGGTGCTCAGGCTCATGTAAGCCCTCCAAGGTGAACAGAACGGGTGCCTTAGCCTCCTCTGTCTTCTCTTTGCTTATTCCGCATCTTCTCTCTGCTCTCTGGGAGCAGCTGGGGTTAGTGAGCTGGAACCCACGCAGATCAATAGCGTGTGCATGAGGGCGTCGTTAGCGGAGTACTGATGTTCATCTCGGAGGCATCCAGTCTGTCAATCATGATGGAGAGGTTAAGTAGACATGTCTAATGTCAGGAGTCATCTTACCGGAACGTGGGGCCTTTTGCTGCCTCACTAACTCAATTCAGCTTCAAAGAAGGTAAACTAATTGTTACCTTTGAGCTTTGGAATAAGACTGCGTACGCAAGGTTTTCATAAATACTATATTTCAGTAAAAATATATAAAATATATAACTATATTTCAGTAAAAATAATATAAAAATATATAACATTACAGCAGATATGTATATGTGTCTTTCAGCAATAGGTCTTCTTATCACATTACATGAAAAGCTTTTTAAATTATATGCTGTTTTTATCATGCTATGGAAACATAGACTTAGGTACTCAGATGCCAAATCCTTTTGTAAAGTGAAGAAAGCAATGGTAATACAATGCCAATTAGCGTATTTTGCAGCATTGAATTTGCTTTTTTCTATTGTCATTTCGTTTTGTGGTCATCTTTTTTCTTCAAAGAAGATAGACCACTGGAGTGATTAATGCTTTAAGGAATCCTGGTGGCACTATCAGATAAGCATTGGATTGTTAACTTTAAGGTCACTGGTTCAAACCCACCAGCTGCTTTCAAGGAGAAAGAAAAGACTACCTATGCCCATGAAGATTTACAGTTTCAGAAACCCAAAGTGGAGTATTGCTGAGACAGAATTGACTGGGTGCTGTGGGCTTGGTTTGGGGTTTTGAATAACTGGAGGTAAAGCTGATTTTTCCTAATATTGCTGCAGGAGTAACCCTCAGTGGTGGGTGGCAGCTGAGACAGAAGTATATATGCACCATCTTCTCTCCATACAATGCTACCCATCTCACAATTTAAACCCAAGTTAAAATTTTTCTGTGGTCCTTGAAGAATCTTAAGAAAAGTAAGGGAACATACTAACTTAGATGGAGGAAGGAGAATGATTTTTTTTTCTCGCTAGAATATGTTTAGGAATACCTTCCTCAGCATTACAATTATTTTACCAAATGTGCCTAGCCGATTCTGTCTTCCCTACGGAATACATTTCCAAGACAGCGCTGGCACAAATGCAAATGGGAAGAGAGAGAGATTTTGTCAAATGTCTAGCCACACAGATGAAATGTTCCTGCTTGTCATTTTTTCTCACCTACCTTCCTACTTGAAAAAGAGAAAGCATGAGTTCCAGGTGCCGAAGACGACCCTAGGCCCTGGAACACAAATGCCATAAGAAATAAAAAATCCTTTGAAATCCAATAAATAATGATCAATTCCAACTACCTGAGGAGATGGAACCACGTGCCTATCTCAGTACTAACCACCTTTAATTCAATGTCCCCAGAGAACTGGGAGGCCAGGGCCAGAAGCATTGTTATAAAAGACCAAACCAACCAGGACCACAACCAAATCAGTTGCGGCCCAGTCCTACTCAGGGCAACCCCGTGTGTTTCAGACAAGAGCTGCCATAGGGCTTTTGAGGCTGTGTTTGGACGCAGAGCCTCACATCTTTCTTCCAAGATGCCTTTCCATTCAAAATTAAAAAACTCAGGGCCATCAAGTTGATTCCAACTCACGGTGGCCCTACAGGTCAGAGAGTAGCTGCCCTTGTGGTTTTCCCTGCTGTAAATATTTTGGGGAAGAGAAAACTTCACCTTTCTCTCCTGAGCAGCTGGTAGTTTCGAACTGCTGGTTTTGAGTTTAGAAACCCAATGCGCAGTCTACTCTACCCCTGAGTTGAAACAGCCCACTGTCTTTTAGCAATCCAAGGATGAGTTGTGCAGGACGTCTGTTGCCCTGAGTTGTGTCTAACTCACAGTGACCTTAGAAGAAGAGCAGAGTAGATGTGATTGCACTACGGAATGATGTGATATCTCGATTCGCTCCTAAAGAAATGGGGGGGGGGGGCAGGAGTAATAGAGTGGAACCCCTCCATGGGGTTCCCAAGGTTACCATCTTTCTGGTAACAGACTGCCACATCCCCCCCCCCGCCCCCACCCCGGATAGACGGGCGGGTTTGTCCTTTAAGCTAGCAGCCAGGTGCTTACGCACTGTGCCTCCAGAGCTTCTTGTGGACAAGACACTGTATACAAGAGCGCACCCGTTTGAGCCCCTGGCTGAGCTGTGTCATGGAAGAGGCTGCACTAGGCAATGCTAGTGGCGAGGGCAGCCTGAAGTTGAATGTGAGCTACTTCTCTCTGCAGGCCTTGACCTGGTAGACTCAGACAGCTTTATCTTAGTGTTAAAGTGTGTGCGTTGCTGTGTTCGCTTAAAGTAGCTCCATAAATAAACAGCCAGGCACTGGGTCTCCTTCAAGACTCCTTGGTCACCTTTAAATGGTAGCTATGGAAGGACAGCAATATTGAGAGGCAATAACACTGACTTGCTTCTAAAATAAAATGACCAGATTTTAAGCAGGGCACCATGGACGGGGTGGGGGGAGGGGTCCTTGATTAAAAATTTGGTCCATAGGGAGCAACAAACATTTTCATAGAATGCAAAAATGGTATTGTAATATATTTATTTTAATTTTAAAATGCCATGGTACATTGCTAAATTTTTTTTTTAATCAGGACTTCTGGTCACCTTATTATAAAACCTTTCACAAATCACATGCAAAAGTGCCTGCTACACAATGAAACACTTACTCAAATAAGCTATTCTTCTCAACACTGTCACTATTTAAAAACAAAAAGGACAACTACATGCAGGGGAAATTACTAGGCTCCACCTGTTAGACAAATGGTCGGTTGATAAGTCCTAGAACAAAGATCTCTATTTGAGTGGTCCCAACCTGCTTTGCAGCGTTCAGGCATTGTAAAGCAGTGGGCCGGGAACTGGAAGGTTCATGGTTCAAACCCATCAGCCGCTCTGAGAGAAAAAGAAGAGGATGTCTGCCCTCTTATTAATTCGCAGTCCTTCCAGGATGGGTTGTGGTAATTTGTACAACTCTTCTTGATATGATTAAACTACTGAATTGTGTGATACTTAGGTTATGTGCCAATAAAACTTAAAAAAAGATTTACAGTCTTATGAACCCGATAGAGGGTCACCCTTAGACAGTAGTAAGTCAATGACAATGAGTTTGGTTTGGTTTGCTTTCAGGTGAGTCAGATGATGCAGGTAATTTAATCCTGTGTGAGCTGCTTTGCCTGTCTCTCGGTCTCCAGCTCTGTGGACTATTGTCCTATGCGCTAGGTGTGCTCGGCTTGGTGCTTTCGGCCGGATCTCTACCCCAGTAACTCTAGGGAAAGCGGAAGTCGTTGTGGAAGAGCTGGTGACATAAAATGAACTACCAGGTTGCCTTGCTGTTGCTAGTAATCTGAATGGGCTCTGAATCTTGGCGACCTTAGGAAAGTCTAGAAAGTCTATAAAAGGACACAATGTTGCCAGGTCTGGTCCCACCAGGCGGTCATCAAAGACCTGTAAAAATTCCTAACACAGCCCTCCCCCTTTCTGGTCCAGTGCTCTGTGTGCGCACAGGCAAGGACAGATGAAAAAAACCACCCTCTGCCCCATCACTGCTCTCAGTCTCCACTGCCTGCCACCTTTCAGAGAATACGATAAACTTTTCCCTCAGGAGAAATCTTGTCGCTCATAAAGCGGACAGCAGCAATCTCTGACCTTAAAGTGCCTTTTAAGAAATCATTTGACTCAAGCACATTTGTGTTCTCATTCTAGCTAATGTGGGTCCTTACGCATTTCCAGAAAGAACTCTTCCTACTATCCTTGAGGGAGACAACAAAGGAGGGTACTGTTCAGACTGGAAAAGACTAGCGGGCCTACGGGAAGGAAAAATAAGCCATCAGGGAAAGGAAGCAAAGCCCATAAAAACGTGATGCGTTGCTTGAGTTTATGTGTTTTCCTATAGCGGTTTCTTTATCAAGGTGATTCATTCATCTTCTTTTCATTGGACAGAATAGATTCTTCAGCCCGTCTTCGTCTTCACGTGACCTTGGGTTTTATGAAGTGATAACTGTGCCGATTACAGTCACATTGGCTACAAATCAGCTCTGGAACAGGCTTGATGACAGTGTGGCAGGGAGCTGCGGAAAACCAAGGAAGCCACCTATCATTAGTAGGAGGGGCCGGAGGAGTTCATGGGATCCATGGCTGCCCGAGGGTGACACCCTTCCCGAGTGCTAATAAGCCGGGAAACAGAACCATCCTCCTGCCTGTTTGCTTTCCAGTTCGGCACTTGGGAAAACAAAATGATTGCATCCCATCTATAACTTCGGCTTCTCCCAAGATAAGGCGACTGGAAACTTTAACAGTTGCTTTTTCTCCACCATCTCCACACTCTTTTTCCTTTTTTAATCATTTTATTGGGGGATCATTCCAACTCTTACCATGACCAATTCATACATCAATTGTATGCAGTCCACATTTGCACGTTTGTTGCCATCATCATTCTTGAAACATCCTCCTTCCACTTAGGCCCCCGGTATCAGCTCCCCCCGCTTCCCCTTCCACCCCACCTCCCCTCCCCATGAACCCTTAATAATTTACAAATTATCATTATTCTTTCATATCGTACACTGTCCGATGTGTCACCCATGTCACTGTTGCTTGTACCCCAGCGAGGAGGTTACATGTAGATCCCTACAATTGGTTCCCCCTTTCTACTCCACCTTCCCTCCACCCTCCTGGTATCACCCCTCTCACCACTGTCCCTGAAGGGATCATCTGTTTACTCTCTCCACACTCTTAACAGAAATAAGGCTGGTGCTGTTAGGTGCCCTTGACTCTGACTCACAGTGACTGTATGTACAGCAGAAGGAATTCTTTCCATCCACATTCTGATCCCTGTGTTGGAACCCATAGCTGCACACTCTGGGTGTAGCCATCCCTCTGAGGGTTTTTCCCTTTTCACGGACCCTCTGTTTTACTGATTACAATGATCTTCTCCAAGGATTGGTCTCTTCTGAGGAAATATCCAATGGTCTCTTCTGAGGAAATGTCCAAAGTACATCTCACCATCCTTTCTTCTAAGAAGTGCTTCTGACTACTTCCTCTAAATTGGATTTGTTTATCCTTCTGCAAGTCTTGGCACATTCTATATATACCCACACCCTAATTCAAGGTTAGAAAAAGATAATGTCTCTCATTCTGTGAGCATTTTCTCTTTGTCGTGGAGTGCCTGTGTGTTTTACAGGCATTGATTATCTTACCTCATTTAATGCTCACAAGGATTACACAAACAAAGTCACCGTGTTCTCAATTCCCTTATAAGCCTGGACAAACAAGAAAATGAATAAGGAAGACTGAAGAATTGATGTCTTTGAATTATGGTGCTGGTAAAGAATATTGAATATAGCAGAGACTGTCAGAAGAATGAACAAATCCATATTGGAATAAATACAGGGTCAGCATCAAAGAGGAAGACCCCCAACAAGATGAATTGGTACATTGACTGCAGTAATGAGCTCAGACATAAAAATATTGGCGAGGATAATTCAGAATGGACAGGACAGTGTTTTGTCATGCTGAACTCCAGGTCACTAGGAGCTGGAACCAATTGAAGTCACCTAGCATCAACAATTTCCAAATGAGACATCCGAAGGATAAGTAGATCATATGACTGTTTAAGTAGGCTGTTGGGAGCCAAAAGATAACCCAAAGCCCCTTAAACAGATTACTGGACATTTGTGAAACTTTATGTCTATTCTTCCCTTTAAGGCTTTGCCTTGGTCATCAGTCCTCTTGGGACTCGTCAGCATCAATGTTTTAGGGCTGATATCTAAGGTCTTGCTAAAGAAAGGGTAAGCAGTAAGTAATTGCTGTGAGTTTCAGCTTCCCTGCCTGTGTCGTCGTCGTCTGAGCATCAGCTATCTTAGTCAACAGCTGAGAGTGGAGGGCTGGGATGAGAGGGAAAGGGGTTTTGTTCAACAAGGACATCATAGTTGAGCTCCTGAATGATGCTGAGATGCATTTGAAATAACAGGACATCTAAGAGAGCCAGAGATCTTAAAGGAGGCTCTTTTAAAAACAACTGCTTCTGAAGAGCTTTAAGATACCAGCCAAGAATCCATTTCCTCCCACAAGCATAGAATTTGGAGGGCACATTTTATGCTATGACTTCTGAATGCCTATTTTTAGCACTGTCCAGGTATTGATGACCTGAAATGTCTTTTCTTTTCCATTGATGCTGTCATCTTTGACTATTTATTTCAGGCAGACATGCTGTCTTGAGAACAAAATGTCATGGCTGCATCTACCAAACAGAAAAGGAGCAATGGCAAGTCTTTCAATTATATCTATGAGCATATCTTCTTTAAAAAGTATATTGCAAAAAGTAAAAAGTATACTGTGGTCCTGCCATGGGTTTGGGGTAGGACTTTTCAGTATCTAAGATCTCAGTTGTTGTTGTTGTTTTCAGAGAGAGCTTCTCATTTGCATCTGCTGTGTGGAGATGTCCAGTTTGAAACCATTCTGCTCAGCAAGTCTTGGGACTCGATGGCCTAGTGCAATTGTGCAGCCTCCTTTCCTGGGTCCTCCAGAACGACATCCACTCTGAGGGACTGGCCAGTCACTATCAGGTGCTCAGGCACTGGTACTCGTAAGCACCTGCAAAAGGATACCATTAGACTGCTCTATCTCCTGAAGTCCCCAGACCCATCCACCCAAGGGAAGGAGGGGCATAGAACGGGCCCAGCATTTCCCTGTAATCAAGTTCATTGGCTTCCAACTCACGGTGAGCCTAGTGTGTGTCAGAGGGGAACTGCGCTCTGCAGAGCTTTCAATGGCTGATTCTGCAAAAGTAGGTCCAGATCAGCAGGTCTTTCTTCAGAGGTGCCTCTGGGGGTTTTGAAATCCCCACCTTTTGATGGGCAGCCAAGCATGTTATTAAGGATGAGAAACTCTTGATAAGGTTGAACATATTACAAAAAGCACGACCAATGTCATTAAACAAGCTGTAGAGAAATTGTTATCCAAGAACTTGAATAAAGTTTTGCTGCAAATACCGTAAAATGTCCCAACGGCCAAGCATGTTAGGCACCTCAGACCTCCCTGTTGCTTCTGTGGCAGTTGCCAACCATTGCAGGGATTTTAAAGGAGTCCTGTGATCTGGCTGGATTTCTCTTCCTTCTTAGCGGTATCCTGTGAAGCTTGAAGACTCCACGCATCCCAAGCTGGGAACATCGAATGTGTGATTTGTGAGTAAAGGTTCCTTGTTCAAGGATCAAGACACTATGCCCCCTTCATATTGATGTGCTACCAGAGAGAAGCTTTTCAAAAACCATATTTGCAAGGGGAAATTAAGACGGAGGTTGCTCGAGGGCACATTTTTCATGTAAAGCAAGTCATTTTGAAGACCAGAAATAAGATTTTAATTACAGCATAATAGATTGACATTTCCCTTAGGTATTGATGGCGTGTACTTTGGTTTTTAATGTGACTTTTCAATAGGTAATATAGTCACATGGGTAAAAAGTTTAAGGGCAAGTCTCCTACTCTCTCTTGGACCTGAGGCAATCTGATTTCTTCCTTCTAATGCAGTTTTCCAGATATACCTTAGACATAGATGCCTACACCCTCTCCCTGCTTTTCCATAGGGAGTAACGGATGGTGTTAAGCATCTTGCTTTTTCTTCCCTTGAATAATATTGTATAAATATATGATCTTTCACTATCAGTACAGAAATAGCCTTATCTTCTTAGTCATGGCATAGTATTCCACTCTGAAAATGTACTTTTATCTTTTTTTTCGGGGGGAGGGGGGCATCACTACACTTTGGTGGTTGTGGGAACTATCCAGCCTTGCTGTTGCTGAATTTGAACCACCAAGTCAGTAGGCTGCAGTGCTGCACTCAATCACTACGCCACCGGGGATCAGCCACTCTTATCTTTTTATGATGCTTCCTAATGTTGGGTAGTCACCTTCAGTGGTTTCCTTCTGAAAGTATGGACTAGTCATTGTTCTCATTATAAGGGGGTTTGAATAACTACACCCATAGGGTCCATTCCCTTTTCAAGAATGAGAATTCATTCCTCAGTTAAGGCATGATGAAAACCTAGGCCCTAGAGTCAAGACAGAAAACACTGTGTGGTTGCTAAGAAGGAGTCATCCACTTTTACAACCTTTAAAGAAAAGAATGTGAATCTTTATAAAAGAAGAAGAATGTGACTCTGATAGAATGAAGGGAAATGTAGGAGTCTCACATTCTTGAAATGTCCAGGTTTCAGAACTGAAAGAAACTAGAAGATTATGTGAGACTCTTGTGCTGAAATACCCTTGAAACTTTGTACTGAAAGTACTCCAGAAGGTCTCTCTTCAGCTAAATAACAGTGGTACATGGAATCAATCATATCATCCATGAATACTGTAGTCCTTTACAAAATAAAGCAAGGTAAAACCAAAGCATCTGTGTTAGGCAGAATGGCCCATATTTACTCTAAAGCAAAGATGAGAAGATACAACAGGGGATAGGGAGCTGAGCCCCGGTGGCGTAGTGGTTGTGCGCGGGACTGCGGCCCACTGGGATGGAGGTTTGATTCCAGCTCCACGGAGCAAAGGCTGGGCCTCCTACTCCCACCATCTGAGGCAGTGATGCCTAAAAAAAAAAAAAAAAAGAACAGGGGATAGGAGTCAAAGAAGCTAGGCTCGTGAAAACAGAACTGCCAAAACAGAAATCATGATGATGTTTACCACATTGTGAGAAGTGCAACTAATGTCATTAAACTAGTCGTACAGAAATGGTGTTACAAGAACCTGAGTACACTTTCCCTGAAATGACAATAAAATGCCACGAGGAAAGGGGAATGGGAAAACTTTAATAACTAGTGTTTGGTAATTACTTAGAAAAGTAATCACATATGCTCAAGTGAAGACGACCCCAGAATTTGCCTTGAAACGCGGTAGTTAAAAGAGAAAACCTGTGGGACAGCTGCTCTGTTCTGCTTTTGCATTTAACCTGTAGCACAGCTCCCTTTTCCTTGTGGTGCACGTTTTAGATGCAATAGAAGAGGTTTAATTGCAGTCTAATTCAGAGCTTTAAAGAAGCAAACTGGAGGTATGGAGATGAACTTGAAACTACGTTCAGACTTCATTTAATTAGAGCCTTCAGATCCATTTTCCCCAGCTCTGGAGCTACATTATTTATATCACAGACATAGCAGCATCTATTTTTGATAGATCTCAGGACTGCACTCCATCAGCCACACTCGCAGAACAAAGGTTCCTGGAGCACGTGCTACAGAGAGGAAAGGGAGAGTGTGAACAAGGGAAGTGGTAGCAGGTGGAACAACTCATCCTTCTGAAATCCGACATGCCAAGCTGACTTGAAATGAATTACTCAGGATAAATTTCTATTGGTATGAGGTCTAAGAAGACTATTGTGAGTGGCGCCTAGGAAAACACTGAATTGTACACAGACCCTTTAGTGATGCCAAGCAAGAGGCTCCTTGCCTAAGAGTCACTATTCCCTATGGATGAGCTCTGAGACCAGTTATTCAGCTTCCTCTCATTGTAGTCCTGGGATCAGGTATCAACTAGTGCTCAACATATGCCTGTTAAATTTTTCCATGTGCCCCCCCCACCCTACTACCATCTACCGAGTAAAGAAGTTTATGAATGCATGCTACATATCATCAAATAAGACAAGGCAGAATATAAAGAAGATGATTTACTGAGAAGTTAATGGTGTTTAAACCTTGGAGCCCCTCACCTTGCATGGGTCTCTTCCAAGACCTGCACTTTGATTTGCATTCATTACTCTGGGAAGGCGTTTTTCTAGAATAAGACTCTAAACTCTTAGAATTTCAGGTCTGCAAAATCAATATCCTCTCTAGCTGGAAAACGGCATGTAAATATAATTATATTATTAAAATCAGAAAAGCAAATAGGACGTGCATACTGTATTAGTCCAGGTAGACTAGAGAAACAAATTCATAAGCACACATGTGTATAAGAGTTTATATAAAGAGCAACTGTACATTAAGGAAACATCCAACCCAGTCCAGTCCAAGGTCATAAGTCTGATATTAGCCCATAGGTCCAATACCAACTCATAAGTCCTCTTGAGGCTCACGAAGCACTTGCAACGACACCAGGACAATCACAGGCCAGTGGGTGCATAATCTTGTGTATCCAGAAGCATCTCAGCACTGGCAGGGTTCTCTCTCAGGTTTCTCAAGCATTTCAGGACTGGCAGGAGTCTCTATGTGGCTTTTCTGGCTTCAGAGGTCTGGTTCCATCAGGGTAAATCCATGTGGCTTCTCCCTCAGGATGTCTCACAGGAAGTCAGCCTTGTGTCTTGTCAGTAGAGCATCTCCAAGGGACTGAGGAGTGAGTCTCTCTCCTCCAAGGGAGGAGAGATTTCCCAGAATTCTCAGGAGAAAGGCATGCCCACACAGAGATCTCTATGACTATCTCCAGTTTGACAGGCTAGACTCCACCCCTACACTCTTAATCCTCAAATTGACACCTAGGTCACTGTCACACATGCACACCAAAATACTCCCTACACACAAGTTAAAGAGGCTGCGATAACCAGGTTTTGTGTCAACTTCCCTGGGCCAGGACTCTCAACAGTTTGACAGTAATCCCCCAGGAGGTTACCTACACAGGGTAATCAATTACATAATGGGATTTGTTGTGAGCCACCAAACAGGTTTTTTTTTTTTAATTAGAGTGGGATAAAAAAAAAAAAACCAAACCAAACTCATTGAGTCAATGCCAAGTCTCAGAGTAACCCTCTAGGACACAGTCGTACAGTCTGTTTCCAGGACTGGAACTCTTACAAGAGTAGAAAAATCTCATCTTTCTCCCTCAGAGCTGATGGGTGCTTTTGAACTGCTGATCTTGCACTTAGCAGCCTAATGCATGACCACAATGCCACCAAGGTTCCTTACGATCCCTTAGGTTAGGTTACACTCCTAATGAAGTTTCTTGATCCTGTGGACTACTTCCTATAGAAGGAGATGCTGTCCTCAAAGCATCTACTTGTTTTCTTTTTCTGCTGGGTCTGAATCCTTCATCTATTTCTTTGTCCACTAGTTCTTGGACACGAGCCAATAGATTGCCATATTGCCTATTTGAAGCATCAGGTTGTCTGCCCTCTATCTGCCAACCTTGGGTTCATTCAACTCTCAGCCACAAGCTCATGGTCTTCCCATTTCTCTTTTCTTGCTTCCTGCTTCATTAGCCCCTGTAGGTAGAGTCAAGAGAATCCTTCAGCTCAATATCCAACCCATACGCTTGAGCTGGACTAGACTTACCTCTTTCTAAAACTGCATGAACCATTTTCTTGATATAAATTTGTTTTCTCTCTCTCATGTATATATATATATGCATCTATGTGTGTATATAAATATATATACAGCAGAGAATATGTGTGTGACTTGTTTTTCTTTTCTAGAGAACCTAGTCTAACACAGAGGGCATAAAAATGCTGAAACTGGTATTCTTGACTGAGGACTATTTACTTGCTAAATCTCAAGTTTTTATTATACTATAAAGTCAATGCTTCCATATTAAGATCAAGAATTTTTTCCCTAAATAAAGGATTAACCTATTGAATTCGTGACTCTTTATTCAACAGTTGCTTTCAGTCAATCATTATCATACATGTTCCCTTCTATTTGAGAATATAGGTGTCTTCAGATTCCTTATAATCATAACACTGTTTTTAGAAAGTAAAATAAAGATTTAATGAGTAAAAGTGCCTCCTACTGAGTTAAAATATTCATATCCATCAGAAACCTGACAGAATTTGAAGGATATTAGTTAAGGAGGCAGGAGAGATTCTCTTTCCACATCTCTTGGTTCCATCGTGAAATCATTCGAGTCTCCTCCATTACACTGTCACAGGCTGTCTCTGCATCTTTAGCTATGTTGGCTCTTCTCCCTCATCAACGCCTGGTGAGGATGATAGAACCTTACACTCTGGAGGTATCAAGATGGAAATGGGCCATGAAATGCAGGGCAGGGCATGTTTGGAAGCAACCACAGCAGAGGCTGCATTCCTTGAGTTTATGTTTTCTTATAATGTGCTACATGGATGTGATGGGTAGGTTTGTTATGCCAACATGGCCACAGAAGATTAGTGGGTCTCTTGTGACAGCACGGCCAATGAACATGTGGGATGAATTGAATGGCAGAGATAGGAAGGGCTCAGCGAGTCCCGCCCTCTCTCTTGCTTTCGGATCTTCGGACCACACAGCTTCCTTGTTCGTCCTGTGCCTCGACCTCCAAGCAACACTACTCGTGAGACACCTAATCGTGGACTGTGCAGCTATGAGTTGAGGTTCCTTCAAGCCCTACTATGCCATGCTCCAGGGATATACACCTCTTGAGCTGGGGACTGTTGGACTCTGTCATCTGGCTGACTGTGGGTGACCTGCTCTGCTGCCTGTGACCAGATAGTCTGAATTGCTCTACAGAGGACTACTCAGCGGCCCTCAAGACTTGAAGGACTGCCAGTCTTCTAGCTGTCTCACGCAAGTGAGTCGCACCGAGCAATTTGTACTGCTTTATAGACAGCTAACTGTTTCTTATCTTATATACCTTTCTCTTTATATAAATATATAAAAAGAATTACTAGTGTCCTGGCTTTATTTCTCTAAGAGAACCCTGCCTGACACAATGTAGAATCTTAGTATTACCACTACCAGCAAAATTGGTGAAAGGTCATGTTCAGCATGGGTCTTCCCTCTTGACCCCCACCCTCATATTCATAATCCATTCCAAAACAGTCAAGTTGTTTTCTATTTGTTGATTGATTGATTGCAATTTTTTACAAATCATTTTATTGGGGGCTTGTACAACTCATCACAATCCATACATACATCCATTTTTTAATCAAAAATCATTTTATTGGGGGCTCATACATCGTTTTTCACAATACATAAATACATATACTGTGTCAAGCACCTTCACATGCCTGCTGCTGTTATCATTCTCCATATATCCGCTTTTCCACTTGAGCCCTTGATATCAACTTCCCATCCTTTTCCCTCTTCCCCTGCTCTCCCTTCCCCATAATCCCTCAATACTTTATAAATTATTATTGTTCTGTCATATCTTACATTGCCTGACCTCTCCCCCACCCACTCCTTTGATGTCTGTCCTCCAGATAGGAGGTTATGTGTATATCCTTGCAGTTGGTTCCGTCTCTCTATCCCACCTTCTCTCCACCCATCCAGTAGCTCCAATCTTACCACTGGCTTCAAGAGGCTCATCTGTCCTGGGTTCCCTCTATTTCCAGCTCCCCCCTCTACCAGTGTACCTTCTCCAGTCCATCTGGATTTGTAAAGTAGAATTGGAACCATGATAGTTGGGGGAGGAAGCCTTCAGGAACTAGAGGAAAATTGTATGCATCATCACTGCCTCACTGTACCTTGACTGGTCTGTCTCCTCCCCGTGACTCCCCTGTAAGAAGGTGACCAATTACCCACCAGTGGGTCTTAGGTCCCCACACCCTGTTCTCCCCCTCATTTGTAATGATGTGATTCTTATTCTTTGATGCTCCATACCTGTTCCCTTTGGCCTCTGTCGATCACACAGGCTGGTGTGCTTCTTCCACGTGGGCTTTGCTGCTTCTGTGCTGAATAGCCACTCATTTATCTTTAAGTCTTTGAGCCTCCAGACACTTAATCATGTCATAGCTGGGCATCACCATTTCTTTCACTCTGCTTTCCTCTGTATCCATTTGTCTTCAGAGATTATATCAGGAGTCAAATTATCCATTGATTTTTATTTTTGTTCTTTGATGCCTGATATTTGATTGTTTCAGCACCTCATGATCGCACAGACAAGTGTATTTCTTTTATGGTGGGTTTTGTTGCTCCTGAGCTAGACAGTTGTTTGTTTACACTCAAACCTTTAAGACCCCAGATGCTGTAGCTTTTGATAGCTGGGCACCATCAGCTTTCTCCACCACTCTGGCTCATGCGCCCACATGTCCTCAGTGGGTGTCTTGGTGCGCACACAGTGAAATGTGGTTTTTTTCCCCCCATTTGATGCCTGTTACCTAGCCCTTGTGGTCACACTGGCTGTTGTGCTTCTTCTGTGTGGGCGTGGCCACTTCTCAGGTAAATGGTCTTTTGTTTATCTTCAGGCTTTTAAGACTCTAGACAATATATCCTCTGATAGCTGGGCACCATCAGCTATCTTCACCACATTTGCTTATGCACCCTTTTACTTCAGTGATTGTATTGGGCCAGTGAGCCTCAAGGAATACCAGATTCATAGAACAAAGTGTTCTTGCATTGAGGGAGCACCTGGGTGAGGGCCCAAGTCCACTTGCTACCCCAATACTTAACCTATAAATATGTTCTTAAATTTATTCCCTCCTTATAATAGATAATTATATTTATGTATGGACATGCCTATGTTTAGATCCCTGCAAGTGCCCTTGGTCTTCTCGCTCTTTCCTCTATTTCCTTCCATCTCCCTCCTGTCCCACCATCATGTTCCACCTTCACTGGCATGTTAATGCTTCCTTACAGTTACATTTTCCTTGCTTAATCCCTACCAGGCCTCCCACACCCTCCTTTCCATCGATTCTGAACCACTTGTCTCCCTCCCCACTTCCCCAGTCCTCAAGCCTGTCCATGCCCCCTTCTCCCCCCCTCTCCCGTGCCCCCCAGGAACAGTCAGACCCATCATTCTCTCCTCCCAACTCTCTGACCAGAAGTGCTCCCTTCTTGAATCTGTTCATTTTTTTTGGGGGGAAGGGGGTCAGTCTGCAATGCTTCCCCACCATGTGACCCCCGAAATGTTCTGTGTCGCTGTCTGCTTCAGTAGGGAGCAGTGTGACACATCTTGTTGTTGTTTGGCTAGTCCTTTCTGTGACCCATTAGGTCCCCAGAGGGGTGTAGTCCTCTGAGCATCGTGTGTCAGCGTAGGGACTGGACCAGCTCTCTTCCTCTTCCTCCCTTCTTGTCTTTCTCTTTGTGGGTGTGGCATGTTGTCCCCTCCCCCAACCTGCTTGTCACGTCCACTTCCAAGGATGGGGTCAATCTGACTCTGGTTGCGTCCGGCTCTGTAACTCTCTCTTTTCTTGTATCCTTCCATGCGTCCATGCTGTCATTATGGTTGGGTGCTTCGTGGTAGGATCTGCTCACCCACTCAGGCTTCTAAGGAGACAAGACCGGTACTCTCACCCTGGGTGGGTTAGTGCCCTGTCCCCTCTGTTATCCTTTCACTTTTGAATTCCCTTTTATCTCCCTATCCCTCCCCCCCACCCCCACCCCATCCTTCTCCCATTACTGTGTTGCACCCAGCATGTATCTCCCTGGATTTGTTCCACCCTTCTCCCCTTACCCTAAATCTTGGTCCAACTGCTAAGGTATAGGAGTCTTCTCTTTTACAACCAGCATACTGGTTACACTTACCTCAGGTGGCTCATGCAGTTTCTCCTTTTGTGATTGACTGACTTCACTTAGCATAATTTCCTCCAGTTCTTCCCATGAAGAGATGTGTTACATGTGCTCATCAGAGCTTTTGAGTTAGGCATAGTACTCCATTGTGTGTATGTGCCAGAGTTTGCTGATCCACTCTTCTACTGATGGAAATTTAGATTTCTTCCAACTCTGCGATTGTGAATTGTGCTGCAATAAACATTGGCATGCATACCACTGGCTGTGGTTTATTTCTTACTTCTTCTGGGTATATACCCAGTAGCGGGAGAGCTGGATCATAAGGTAGCTCAACTTCCATTTTCATTAAGTATCACAAGACTGCTTTCCATAGCAGCTGTACATATCTACACGACCAACAGCAATGTAGAAGTCTTCCTATTTTGCCACATCCCCTCCAACATTTGTTGCACTCTGATTTTCTGATCTGGGCTAACCTCAAAGGTGTTAGATGATATCTCATGGTTGTTTTAATCTGCATTTCTCTGATGGCTAATGACCGGGAGCATTTTCTCCTATGTTTATTGGCCATATGGATTTCCTTCCTAGTGAAACTTCTTTTCAGTTCTTTTTCCCATTTCTTCAAAGGGTTATCTGTTTTCATCTTTTTGCAGGAAAGGAGGGTATGGTAGATTTTTGTAATAAGCCCTTTGACTGTTGTACCATTGCTAAAAATCCTCTCCCAGTCTGTGGATTGCCTGGCTACCCTCTTAGTAAAGTCCTTTGATGCACACATGTTTTATTCTTAGTAAATCCCATTTGTCAATTTCAGGTTCCCTGTATGTATGCCCTGTCCTATTGCAGTTAGCCTTTGTATTCCCTGGGCTAAGGTTCTTAGATTTTCCCTCCGATTCTTTCACTAATGGTTCTGATGGTTTGTGATTTTACTTCTCGGTCCATGATCCACCTTGAGTTTGTTCTTTTGCATGGGGTGAGGTAAAGATCCTGTTTCATATTTCTACATGTGGATTTTCATTGTCTCCAGCACCATTTGTTAAATAGGGCATCATCCTCCCACTTGATGCTTTTGGGGCCCTTGTCGAAAATCAGTTGTCTATATGCTAATGGTTTTATTTCTGGGTTTTCTATTCTTTTCCATTGGTCTGTGTATCTGTCGTTATGCCAGTACCACGCTTCTTTGACCACTGTGGCTTTGTAGTAAGTGTGAAAGTCAGGTAAAGCAAGCCCTCTGACTGTGTTCTTCTCCTTGAGGATACCCCTGCTAATTCTGGGCTTCTTCCCTCTCCTTATGAAGTTGGTGATCAGTTTTTCCAGTTCTCTGAAGAAGGTTGTTGGTATTTGCATTGGAGTAGCATTAAACTTATGTGTTAGTCCAGGTAGACTAGAAGAACAAATTTCAGAGACAGGCATATAGGTATAAGGAAAGGGTTTATATACAAAAGAAATGTGACACTAAGAAGGCATCCCAATCCAGTCCAGGACAAAGTCATAAGTCCAATAATAACCCATATGCCCAAAGTCAGTCTATAAAGTCTGCTTCCGACTCACGAAGTCACAGGTCAGTGGGTGCAGAATTCTGGTGCTGGCAGGGGTCTCCCCGTGGCTCCTCGCTTCCAGGGCTCAGGTCCATCAACAGCATGCCGCTCTAGCTTGAGAGGTCTGTCTTCATCAGGGCAAAGCCGAGTGGTCTCTCCACTGGCTCCTCCAGCTTCTCGGAGGCTGCATCTTGTGTTGCCTGTGGTTAATCATCTCTGAAACTAACTCCCAACAACTGGGGAAGATACCTTCTCATCTTCACGAGGGAAATAGATATATCCCTAGATTCTTCAATTTATTCTTGGCTACTCCTTTCCCGATCTCCTCTTCCATGGCCTTGTTGACATCCATCCATTGTGTCAAGCACATTTGTACTATCATTTGCCAGTATCACCTTCTCATTTCCCACCTCCCTCCCCACCCTTCCTCCTCATGAACCTTTGATACCTTCTAAATTATTATTTTGTCATGTCTTACACTGTCTGACATCTCCCTTCACCCACTTTTCTGTTGTCCTTCCTCCAGGGATGGGGATTATATGTAAATCCTTGTGATTGGTTCCCTCTTTCTACCTCACCTTCCCCTTCCCCTCCTGGTATTGCCACTCTAACACTGGTCCTGAGGGGTTTATCTGTCCTGGATTCCTTGTGTTTCCAGTTCCTGCCTGTACCAGTGAAAATCATCTGATCTAGTTGGATTTGTAAGATAGAATTGGGATCAAGGCTGGGCCTTCCACTCCCATCAGAGGGCAGTGATGCCCCCCCCCACCCCAAGATGGACTTGGGATCATGATAGTGGGGGTGGGGAAGGAAATAGAAGAAAGTTGCTACATTGCACCCTGACTGGCCTGTTTTCTCCCCACAAGCAGCCAGGTTCTTACAGTGTGTAGATCCCCAGACTGACTTGACTCACTCCCTCCCCCCTTTTTCATAGAACCCCTCATTATATAGTGGTTATGAGTTTAGCTTTGATTCACAAGATCAGTTCAATGCACCAGCAGTTGCAAGGGAGAAAGACAGAATGTTCTAATATTATAAAGAGTTACAGTCTCAGAAACTGCCCACATGTCTTATTAGGTCAGTATGAGTCTGCATCAACTTGATGTTGTGAGAGTTTGATTCTCTTTTCAGGAAAAAAAATTCTCATGTCTCATGTAGTTTTAAAGACCTTACTGTTCCTGGAGGGTTTAGGGGGAAAAGTCTGGAGAGAAAGATAATATTCAGATGATGGGAGATGCTTAAGCCATGTCAAGGAATTTGGCCTTTGGCTGTGGGGAACCGCTAATATGTTCTCTTGGTCCTCCACCTCCTCCTCCAAAGTTAGGGTCCCATTAGCATTCCCTTTCATGTTGACTTAAATATTATTTTTGCCATCCTGTTTCCACTTTACCAGCTCTATCACAAATGTAATACCTGACCACAAATGTAATACCACCCCATCATTCCTAAACACCCTCCACCCCGACCCTGCCATTGATTGTCAGTTGGTATTCTGTGAGAGAAAGTATTGTGATGTTGAAAACTATACCACTGATATTTTAAATACTGCCAGGATTATCCATGGTAAGCAGTTCTGGGTAGAGCTTAGGGACTAGGAAGAAGGAATAATAGGTTGTCTACTTCTGAGAGATTAGCCACTGAAAATCTTATGAATACCAGAAAAACATTGTTCCATATACAGCCAGAAGATGAGACCTGACACTCTAAATACAAGTGGAGAAGATCTGTGTGGCAGTTATATAATCTAGTGTCAATTTGAGGATTCAGAGTGAAGGGGTAGAGTCTAGCCTTTCAATCAGATCATAACCAAATAGCTCACTGGAGCTGGGACACAAGCTCACTCCCTGGGAGACATTGCAGCTGACAAGCCATGTGGATACAGGCTGATGGCAGTCAGAACCTAGTTGCTGAAGGAACCACATGAATACCCCTGCATGTGCTGATATGTCCCCACCAACACTTGATCCACAAGACCTTGTATCCACAGGCCTGTGTTCATCTTGCATTTGGCATCATTGTACATGTTTTGTGAGTCTGAAGAGGAATTTTTACATTGGTATCAGACATATGGGTTAATATTGGACTTTTGGACTTGATCTGGACTGGGCTGGGGTGTTATCTCAATATTCCATCGCTTTTGTATATAAAACTCCTTGTTATACACATAAGGATATCTATGAATTTGTTTCGCTAGTCAACCCAGTCTAACATAATCTACCTTCTCAAAGTAGCATGTCAATCTTTTTGATATGGGTGAAGCCAGGCTTTTGAGATTTTCACCAGCTGATGGAGCATGACTCAAAATAAGAATAGCTGCAAACACCCACTACCCATTGGAATGTGGAATATGCAAAATATGAATCTCAAAAAATGGAAATTTATCAAAAGTGAAATGGAATGCATAAAGATTGATATTATTGGCATTGGTGAGCTGAAAGGGACTCTTATTGGCTATGTTGAATCTGACGATCATATGGCGTACTGTGGCAGCCACCTAATCTGATGTCAATTTGAGGATTAAGAGTATAGGGGTGGAGGCTAGCCTGTCAATCTGGATATAGTCAATGAGACCTCTGTGTGAGTATGGTTTTCTCCTCTAAGAACTCTGGGAAATCGGTACTTCCTTTTTAGAAGCAGAAGACACTCTCTCTCTCACTTGGAGACACTCTACTATCAAGGCTGACTTTCTGAAAGACATCCCTGAGAAGAAGCCACATGAAGCTAGCCTAGTGCCCTGAGCCGGACAAGCCACAAGGATGCAACCAGACCTCTGAAACCAGAGAAGACACTGAGAGACCCTGCCAGTCCTGAGATGCTTACAACACTACTGAATCCAAAGACTTCTCTTCACTGTCTTGTGATCATCCTGCACTTGGCTTCATTGTATATGCTTTGTGAGTCTGAAAAGGACTTTAAAAATTGGTATCAAACATATGGGCTAATATCAGATTTATGGCCTTGGAATGGACTGAGTTGGATGTTTTCTTAATTATAATTCTCATTTATATAAAACTTTCTTATCTACATATGTATGCTTATGAATTTGTTTCTCTAGTCTACCCAGACTAATACACTTACTCTGCTGGGAATGACAAATTCAAGAGAAATGGTATCACATTCATTTTCAAACAAAGCATTTAAAGATCTATCTTGAAGCATAATGAAGTATGTCATAGGATACTATCTCTACACCTACAAGGAAATGCAGCTAATACATTTTAATTCAAATTTATATATTAACTACTAAAGTGATGGAGAAAATTGTAAGAAACATATCATCTTCTTCAGTCTGAAATTAATCAAACAGGAACTCAAGATGCACTGATAATTACTAGTGAATGGACTGAGAAAGTTGAAAACAAGAAGGCTCTGCACTGGTCTTTGTGACAGAGACAAAGTTATAGATGGCATTCTGAAACTTTGCAAGAACAAATACCCCTTTTGAATAATATAAAGGATATTTTATGTGTGAACTTCTCCAGAAAGAATAAACAGAAATTAAATTTACTATATCTGTGGGTGGAGACATGGGAAACTGAATATCATCAGCCAAAACAATGCCAGGGCTGACAGTGGCAAAATCAATTGCTCATGTGTAGTCCAAGTTGGAACTGAATAAAATTAAAATAGGTCTATTGAAGTCAAAATACAACCTTGAGTATCTGAACTTAGAAAACATCTGAAGAATGGGTTTGACACAATAACCAAAGACCAGTTGTGTTGTAGCATGACATCAAAAGCAGTATACATGAAGAAAGCAAAAAATTATGTTGGTTGGTTTAATTTTTAAATCATTTCATTGGGGGCCCTTACAGTTCTTATAACATTTCATACATCCATTGTATCAAGCATATTTGTACATATGCTGCCGTCAAAAATATTATGTTTTTAAATAGAGAGAAAGAAAAGGCCAAGGTGGATATCAGAAGAGACTCAGAAAGTTACTTTTGAGCATACAGTCACTAAAGTGAATGGGATAAATGAGGAAGTCAGAAAGTTGTTCTGGAAATTTCAAAAGGGAGCTCAAGGAGAAAAAGTCAAGCATTATAATAAAACAAAGACCTGGAGTTAGAAAACCAAAAGGAAAGAATACTCTCAGTATATTTCAAGGTGAAAACCAAAGAAAAATGATGACAATGCAGACTTAACTATCAAAGACCCAAAATAAACAAACAAAAAAATCATATGAATAGAAATGAGGGGTGGGGAGAGTGGAGACCCAAAGTCCATCAATAGTCAGTTAGACACCCCCTGTCAGAAGGGCCACAAGGAAGAGATAAGCCAGTCAGGATGCTTGTATAGCACTGATGAAACACACAACCTCCCTCTAGCTCTTCCTCCCCTCAGTCCATTATCATGACCCCAATTCTATCTTACAAATCTGACAAGACCAAAACATGTATACTGGTACAGATAAGAGCTCCCAACACAGGAAATCCAGAACAGATAAACTCCCCCAGGACCAATAAGGGGAGCAGTGATACAAGGAGGGTAAAGGGAAGGTTTGGGGAGGAGCAACTGATCCCAAAAATGCACATATGGCTGCATCCCAGGGGGGATGGAGAGCAGAAAAGTAGAAGAAATGAGAGAGTGTAAGACATGGGGAAAATTGTAAATTATCAAAGAGGCATGGGGAAGGGAGAGTGTGAGACATAGGAAAAATAAAAATGAGGAGCTGATACTAAGGGCTCAAGTTTTAAAAAGATGACGGCAACATATGTACAGATGTGCTTGACCCAATGTGTGTCTGGATTGTGATAAAAGCTGTAAGAGCCTCCAACAAAATTAAATTAATAAAAAAATGGAGGCCTAGAGCTATAATATTGAAGGATTGCATGGGCCAAATATTGAATAATTTAGAAGCCACTAAAGGGAAGGACTGAAACAAAAATTGACTCAGTATTCAATCATTTCAGTAGGCAGCATATGATCAAGAACCAGTGCAGAAATTCAAGCTGCACTGAAGACAGTATCTACAAACACAACTCCAGGAATAGTCAAAATAATAATTGAAATGTTTCAACAAACTGACACAGCTTTGGAATCACACACCCATCTACATAAAGAAATTTGAAAGATATCTGGCTAAACAACTGGAAGACGTCCAAATTTGAGGCCATTCTAAAGAAAGGTAACCTAACAGAATATGGAAATTATCAAACAGTATCATGAATATTACACACAAGTAAAATTTTATTGAAGATAATCTTAAAATGTGGCACAAGGGATAGCACTGTTGATGTCAAGTAGATCTTGGCTTAAGAGCAGAGGATACCCGGAGGATGTTTTTTTGTGTTCCATTGACTATGCAAAGTATTCAGCTGTGTGAATGATAACAAGGTATGAATACCATTGCGAAGAATGAGAATTCCAGAACATTTTACTGTGCTTATGCATACCCTGCATATAGACCACGAGGCAGGTGTTCAAACAGAACTAGGGCGTAGTGAATGATTTGAAATCAGGAAAGGTATGTGTTAGAGCTATTTCCTTTCACCACATTTCTTCAATCTGTATGCTGAGGGAATCATGCCTGAAACTGTATTACAGTGTGGGGAACAGACAGATTTCTCCCAAGTTGTCTCCCCCAAATATATGCCTAACTTAAGTTGATTGCTACACGTGGCATAGGACTTTACACTTGGAGGTCAATCCAAGCAAGTCAGGAGCTAGTCTCCCTAAAGGTTATTAGGGAGAGCAATCAGGCTATATGTAGCCTGTCCCACCCTCAGTAGGGCTCACTCCCCACTTCTGATAAGAGTAGTCACAGACTACTTCCTTACAGGAAACAAGGAGGTCAAGTCCACCCAAGGGTGATCAAGGTTAGGCTGCCATATTGGGGTCTAGAGTTCGGCTTTCTTGTCACACGTATACCCTTAGTCCCTCCCCTTGGTATTGCGTGTACACCCCTAGCTCATCCCTTTCCTGTGATGTGTATATTGACTGTACATCCCCTTCCTGTGATGTCCTGGAAGTAGATTTAAACATCGTTGAATAATAAACAGGACTCTCTCTCAGCTGCCTCTCCACCCCCAACTCCTGTCCCTCTCCTCCCTGCCCCTACCCTTTCCCCATGTCCCATTCCCCCTCACTCTTGCACTCCACCCAGACCATCCATGTGGGGCTGAGGTGAGTATGCTACCATGATATGTCTCTGATTTCATTATTTCTCTCTCACACTCACTATGATTTTAACATAATAATTATCACCCTGCAATAACACCTACCAGACCCATGATATTAATGTCAGAGGCTGACTCCTCTGACATTATAGGAAGAAAAATGTGACGTCAGAATTGCAGAAAGTTTCATTAACAACCTGCGATATGAAGGTGACACAATCTTGCTTGCTGAAAGTGAGGCAGACTTGAAGCACTTGTTAAGAAAAATCACAGACTGTAGCCTTGACTATGGATTGCAACCCATGTAAAGAAAACTAAAATCCTCACAATGCAGCCAACAGACAACATCATAAAAAGGGGATAAAAGATTGAAGCTAAAGGGTTAAGGCTTTCACTTTGCTTGAATTTAAAGTCAATATTCTTGAATACAGCAGTCACACCATATTTGAGCAAATTCTCTGGAAAAGGCCACGTTAAAGTGTAACAAAGCAAAGATGCCACTTTGAAGACTAAAGTGAACCCGGTCAAGCCATAGTATTTTCAGTCTGATAATATGCATGCAAAAACTGGACAGTGAACAAAGAAAACTGGAGAGTAACTGATTATTTGAATTGTGCCGTTGGTGAAAACAATCAATAATGTCATAGACTTTCAGAAAAGCAAACACATCTGTCTTTCAGGAAGTACAACCAGAATGTTCCTCGGAAACAAGGATAGTGAGACTTTGTCTCACATATTGTAGACATATTATCCAACAGACCAGTTCTGGGAAAAGGACATCATGCTTAGTAAAGTAAAGGGAAGAAGAAAAAGAAGAAGACCTGTCACAGAGATGGATTTATGCAGTGATGGCAACACGAAGCTAAAGCATAACAATTGTTGGGATGGCCCAAGACCAGGCAGTGTTTTACTTCCGCTGTACATAGAGTCTCTGTGAGCTGGAACTGGATCAAAGGCATTTAACAACTACCAAAACCAAAAACCAAAGCAAACACACTGCTGTGGAATCGATGTCAACTTAGACTGATCTTACGGGGCAGGGTAGAACTGCCCTGGGAGTTTCAAGACTAACTTAATAGGCATAGAAGCCCTGTTCCCTTAACAACTACAACATTCCTAAAATAGGGTTCTCATCGACTTACACTCTTAGTAGAAAAACCAATGTATAGTCTACTACTCTACCAATGCTTCCCTTTTGTACTTAGTGGTGCTGAAATAATGATCATTTGCGCTGGGATGAGAGGAAAGCAGGTGACTAAAAGTTTTCCAGAGAACAATTCCTCACTGTAAAAGAGGCAATTCTTT
>PVJH01008154.1:0-36270 GCA_004026705.1 Nesogale talazaci | reverse complement strand
TTCAGCAAACACAACGGACACCAGACCCCGGCGTGTGCTCTCCCAGTTCCCCATGACTCTGGTTGACTTTGCTTTCTGTTACCCAGACTCCAGAGAAGAAAACAGGGGATGCATTGCCAGGCCAGCTGCAGCCACAATTCCGTCCACCAGACCTATCATGGAGCCCTGAAGAAATGGCCAGTCCAGGATATTTTTCAATGAAATTTAAAGTAATCCAGTCTTCAGGGCTGAGAACTCCATGACTGAAAGCAAATAAATTTCTTTCCCTCTCTCCTTCTTCCACATTTTCTTCTTATTTCTCTGCCAATTGGTCAAAAGCAATTGGCCTAACGCCTACCAGTTTACCTAGATGTTCCGGTTTGTCATATTTCCTTGTTTAATTACCTTTATTAACTTTCAGGATTTTTAGCTGAGTCCTGGTGGCGCAGTGGCTGTGTGTGGGACTGCAGCCCACAGGGTTGACGATTCAAAAAAAAAAAAAAACCAGCAGCAGCTCTCCACGGGCAAGGCTGGGCTTCCTACTCCCACCAGGGCAGTGATGCAAGAGAGAAAAAAACTTTCCGGATTTTTGTAAATTTAACACACTGAATAATGAGGCTAACAAAACTGGTGAACTCTTTTGTCATGTACACAGACTATTTCTGTAAAATATCAAATATATTATTCTCAGCTCAAATTTAATCATTTTCCCTTGCATCTTATAAATATTTCCTACTGAAATTTTCCAGTGAGAGCTATAGTTAGTGTTAGATTGTTCATTCCTCTGGATTTGATTAAAGTCTGTATATTTATAGTCTCGCGCATTTCTAGACAGAATAATTTCACCAGTGTCTATGCATCTAGAGTTCAACAAATCAGTCGAACCTGAAGCCCGTGGCAGAAGCATTGATTGACCACTATTTCTACATTTAATCCAAAGGGATCCCGGAGGTGGAACAATTTGGTGGTTGGCTGCTAACAGAAAGGTTGGCAGTTCAAACATTCCCAAGGGCTTCACAGGAGAAAGATCTGGTCATCTGCTTCTGTAAAGATTATGGGTAAGGAAGCCCTTTGGGACAGTTCTACTCTGTCACACGGGTGACAGTGAGTGGAAATAGATTCCACAGCTCCCCAAACAACACTCTGCATTCACAAGTATGTGAGGAGGAGGCTAGATCGCATAAAATATCCATGTATAGGATTTTTTAAGTAAAAGGACTAGTCTCTACAATTGAATATATTCATCCGATAAACATTTGCTGAGAGCCTCACGTGAGCCAACCAAATACAAGGCACCAAGAATACAAAGTGAAACAGTCAGCTATATGCTTGGATCCACTGGTCTTCAGGAGTTAAATAGTACAAGGGCAGAGAGACATGTAAGCAATGCTGTACGTTGTTTTCATGAACATTTTTTAAGATAGCGCTGGGTAAGGTTTTCTTAGACAGTATTGTCTGGTTTTGTATAGTTCTTTCATTCTGACTAAGATAATGACTTGCACAAAAGAGCAAGATGCTGCTTGGGCCCATGCCATCTTCATAATCATTTTGATGCGTAAGCCCATAGTGAGACCCCTGTGTCAATCCTTCCCCTGGGAGCTCTTCCTCTTTTTTGTTCACCCTCCACTTTACCAAGCACAATGTCTGTCTGCAGAGGTAAGACTTCCCACTAACCTGTTCACATGAAGTTTCACTCTCCCTCCTTCTAAGAAGCATTTTGGCTGTACTCCTCCAAGCCAGATTTAGTCATTTTTCTGGCAGTCAGTGATGTATTCATTATTCATCACCAATACCATAATTCCAAGTTAGTAATTCTTCTTTGGGCTTCCTCTTTCATTGTCAAACTTTCTTTGACACCTGAAAACGCTATGGCTTATATGAGGCACATATTAGTCCTCCAAAGGACATCTGTGCTCTCTAATATCTTTTTTGTTTTTTAAGTTTTTATTATGATTTAGGTGAAGTTGTACAGAGCAGATCATTAAGTTTATGTTCAGCATTTATATTCATTTTGATTCAATTCATCCATTTCAATCCCTTTCGTGTACAACAGAGTATGTCATTCCCTCCCTGTTTCTGTTCCCATTCCTCCTTCCTTCTCGGTCCATTGTCCTTAGGTCAATACTACTCTTTTATTTCAAGTGGCTGATTGTTCTAACACATGAGAGAGTTCAGTTTCACATTTGGAGATTTCATAGTCTTGGAGGTCATACAATATCTATCTGACCAATATACGTGTTCTCTTTTATTATTTGAGTTCTATTCCATAGTTTTCTTTTTTTATAAATCATTTTATTGGGGGTTCACACAACTCCCATCACGATCCTTACATAACATCAATTGTATGCAGACCACATTTGCACACTTGTTACCATCATCACTCTCAAAACTCTCAAAACATCCTCCCTCCACTTAGGCCCTCAGTACCAGATCCCCATACTTCCCTTCCCTTCTCCCTCCCCCTCCCCGATAAACCCTTAATAATTTACAAATTGTTTTTTTCCTTTTCATATCGTACACTGTCCAATGTGTCTCTTCACACACTTCCCTGTTGTCCGTGCCCCAGAGAGGACGTCATATGTAGATCCCTGAAATTGGTTTCCCCTTTCTATTCCACCATCCCTCCACCTTCCCAGTATCACCACTCCCACCACTAGTCCTGAGGGATCTTAAATTCCTTATGTCTCCTACTCCAGTGTACATCCCCTGGTCTAGCTGGATTTGTCAGATAGAATTGGGATCATGATAGTAGTTCCAGGGGGGACATGGGAGAAGGGGAGGAGGGGGGAAAGGAGGTCGTGCTGACCAGCCCAGGGATAAGGGAATAACAAATGATTCAAAATCAGTGACAAGGTGGGTGTGAGAAGTCCGACAGGGATTAATCAAGAGTAATGTAACAGACAGAAAATACTGAAACCCTGAAAATACTGAGGTTGAGCATGATAGTGGGATAAGAGGAAAGTGAAAGGAAATAGAGGAAAGAAGTGGGGCATAAAGGGCATTTATAGAGGTATAATACAAGCATGTACATAGTTGCACACACACACAGACACACACACACATATATATATATGATGGGGAAATAGATCAACATGCATATACTTATAGGGTTAGTATTAGGACAGCAGATGGGCATTGGACCTCCACTCAAGTACTTCCTCAGTGCAAGAACATTTTGTTCTATTAAATTGACATTCCATGATGCACACTTTCCTGACACGATCACTGAAAACCATAAATGTGTGCATAAGCAAATGTGGTGAAGAAAGCTGATGGTGCCTGGCTATCAAAAGATATAGCATCTGGGGTCTTAAAAGCTTGAAAGTAAATAAGCGGCCATCCAGCTCAGAAGCAACAAAGCCCACATAGGAGAAGCACACCAGCTTGTGGGATGAAGACATGTCAAAGAGATCAATTATCAGGTTTTAAGAACTAATAATCATAACATTATATGTTCACTTTCCTGATATGATGTTTTCAGAGCTTTCCACGCAAATGAAAAAATTCACATTCTTTTCATGCCCACATGACACATATTCCAAGATAGACTATATGTTGGGACACAAGTTGAACTTGAGTAAATTCAAGAACATAGAGATTATACAGATATCTCTCTCCAATCACAGTGCCATAAAACTGGGAATCAACAGAAGGATGGTGAAGAAAACAAGGGAAAATAATTGGAGGATGAATAGATCTCTACTGCAAAAGAAATGGATAGTGACACAGAATGAAGATGAAATCAGGAAATTTCTAAAAATCAATGAGAATGAAAATACGATGTTCCAAAACCTTTGGGATACAGCAAAGGCATTTATTAGAGGCAGGCTGATAGCAATAAATGCGCACATGAAAAGAGAAGAGAGACTTGTGGATGATATGCTAGCACAAAACTTACACCAATTAGAGCATAGTCAAGAGAAAAATCCTGGGCTGAGCCCCGGGTGTAAATGGTTGAGTTCGGAACTGCAGCCGGCAGGCTTGGGGGTTCAAATCCAGCGGTGGCTGGGTAGTGCCCACAACCACCAGAGGCAGTGATGCCAAAAAAAAAAAAAAAAGAGAGAGAGAGAGAGAAATCCTAATAATAGCAAAAGGATAGAAATAATAAAAATCAGAGCTGAGATACAGGAGAGAGAAAATAAGAAAACTATGGAGAAAATTAATGTTGCTAAAAGCTGGTTCTTTGAAAGAATTAACAAAGTTGATAGAACATTGGCAAACCTAAGCAAAGAAAGGACAGAACAAATGTCAATTGCAAGGATGAGGGATGAAACAGGGGACATTACAACGGACCCTAATTAAATCTGAAGAATAATTACACAGTACTATGACGGCCTGTACTCTGACGAATTCAACAACCTGGAAGACATGGACAAATATTTGGAAACACTCCCTCCCTAGACTATCTGTGGCAGTCACCTAATCTGGTGTCAATTTTAGGATCAAGAGTGTAGGGCTGGAGTCTATCCTATCAATTTGGAGTTAGCCAATGAGACCTCTGTGTGGGCATGGCCTTCTCCTGAGAATTCTGGGAAATGTGGTCATTCCTTCTTGAAGGCAGAGACACTATCTCTCTCTGTTCACTTCCTGAGAGACTTTCTACTGACAACACTTACTTGGAGACTCTATTGAAAAGGCTCACTCCCTGGGAGTTATTGCAGCTGACAAGACACATGGCAGCATGCTGATAGACCCTGAGCTCTGGAAACTGGAGGAGCCACGGGGAGATTCCTGTCAACCCTGAGATGCTTCTACCACCACTAGATACACAAGACTCTGTACCCACTGGCCTGTGATTGTCCTGTCATTGCATGTGTTTCATGAGTCTGAAGAAGATTTAGAGATTGGACTATGTTAGTCTGGGTAGACTAGAGAAACAAATTCATAGACACACATATGTATATAAGGGAGGGAGAGGTTTATATACAAGATGAATAGAGCATTGAGAAAGCATCCCAACCCAATCCTGTCCAAGCCTAGAGTCCAATATTAGCCCATATGTCCAATACCAATCCATAAGTCCTCTTCATACTCACAAAGCACATGCAATGACACACCGACAATCACCAGCCAGTGAATGCAGAGTCTTGTGTATCCAGTGGTAGAAGCATCTCAGCATTGACAGGAGCCTCTCTGGGGCTTCTCAAGCTTCTCAGCACTGGCAGGAGGCCCCATGTGACTTTTCCAGCTTCAGAGGTCTGGTTCTATCAAGATAAGCCCATACCTTCTCCTCCAGGAAGTCTCACCAGGGAGCCTGCCTTTTGTCTTGTCAGTAGAGCACCTCAAAGAGACTGAGTTGTAAGTCTCTCATGCCCATGGGGGAAATATTATGAGATTTCCCAGTATTCTCAGAAGAAAGCCATGCTCACACAGAGGTCTCATTGACTATCTCCAGATTAACAGGCCAGACTCCACCCCTACACTCTTAATCAAATTGGCACTAGAGTACATGACTGCCACATGGACGTGTAGGCTAATATTGGATTTACGACCTTGGACTGGATGGGTGGGGATGCTTCCTCAATGTTTAATTGCTCTTATATAGAAACTTCTTTCTTGTACACATAGATGGATGTCAAGAACTTCAAAAGACCCCCAGCAATGTAAGAAATAGACAAGGTTATGAAGGGATTACCAACAAAAAAAAATCCCCTGGGCCAGATGGCTTCACAGGAGAATTTTACCAAGCATTCAGGGAAGAACTAACACCAATTCTACACAAACTCTTCCTGACCATAGAAAATGATGGAAAACCCCCGAACTTTTTATATGAAGCCAGTATAACTCTGATACCTAAAGCGGGCAAGGATCCCACAAGAATTGAGAACTACATACCAATATCCCAAATGAATATCGATGCAAAATCCTTAAAATACTGGCCAATAGAATGCAAAAGCACATTAAAAAAATAACTCACCATGACCAAATGGGTTCAAACCAGGGATGCAGGAATGGTTCAACACATGAAAGACCATTAGTATCATTCACGATATTGCTCTGAAAAATCATAAGAACCACATGAAAATATCGAGAGATGTGGAAAAAACATTTGACAGCATCCAACACCAATTTCTGTTTAAGACACTCAAGAAGATAGGACTAGAAGGGAAATTCCTTAAATGTTTTGAGAATGATGAGGGCAATGGATGTACAAATGTGCTTGACACACAATGGACTTATGTATGGATTGTGATAAGAGTTGAATTAACCCCCAATAAAATGATTTTTTGGCATCACTGTTCTCTGGTGGTGGGAGTAGGAGGCCTAGCCCCACTGCTGGAATTGAACCTCCATCCCTGTGGGCCGCAGTCCCGCGCACAACCACTATGCCACCAGGGCTCAGCCCCCCAATAAAATGATTTTTAAATAAATAAATAGGTTCCTACGATTTTATAGGAATAAAAAAAATCAATATTGCTATTCCTGATTTTTTGCAGTTATCTTGTTATATTTGTTCCATCTTTTGATGTTTACTCTATTTCTTTGTGTCTAAGGTGTGTCTCTTTAGATAGCATATTAATGGATGCTTTTTTCTTATCCATTTTGCTACTCTTTGTGCATTTAATCTACTTGCATTAAATATAATTGTTAATAGGTATGATATTATTGCTTTCATTTTGCTGTGTGTTTGTGTGTTCTTTATTTATTAATATTCTTTTTTGCAATGAGTTCACCTGTCCCAAACCGTGGTATTTTCCATTGCATCATATACATGTGAAAGTTGGACATTGAATAAGGAAGACTATAGAAGAATCTATGCATTTGAGTTGGGGTTGTAGAAAAGAATATTGAAAGGATGAAGGACTGCTAAAAGGACAAACCAATCTGCATTGGAAGAAATTAGACCAGAGTGCTCCTCAAAATCAAGGATGACAAGACCACACCCTACATACTTTGGGCATATTTTGAGGAGAGAGCAATCCCTGGAGAAGGGTATCATGTTTGTCAAGTGGAATGATGACCAAAAAAGGGAAGGGTCTCAACAAGATGAATAGACACAATGGCTGCATTGATGGGCTGGCTCAAGCATAGAAACAATTTTGAGGATGCTGCAGAGCCATGCCGTACTTCATTCAGTTGTGCATGGCGTTGGTGTGAGTTGGAGCAGATTTGCTGGTACCTAACAACAGCGTAACAACTTCCACGAGGAATGTGAATCCAAGTTAAATGAAATCCTGACCTCTTCAATGTTTTCTCCACTTATCATCCTGTTCCTCACGGGTTCAGTTGTAAGAAAATTTGTTTTCCTTGTGTTGAGGAATAATCTGTACTGAAGGCTATACTCTTTGATCTTGTTAGTAAGTGGTTTGAATCCTCATCTATTCATCTGCAAACCACACATTCCTAATTCCTATTCCTAATTCCTCCAATCTTGTTGGAGGAAGTTAAGCCTCTTAGAGGACTTGCTCAGCATACAGGTTGGATGAATTTAGTAAAAAGATGCAACCCTGACATGAGAATTTCTGTATCCTGTTGGATTGCCTTTTGTTGCAATAGGCACAAATGATCTTTACCAATCAGTTGTCTCACAAATTTCTTGCCCTTGGCCAGTGCGCACTCTCAGGGCTACATGAGTTTGTTGAAACGTTTCATTTACAATTATTTCCATTCCTAGAATCTTGCTTTTCACCAAGATCTTCAATTCCGCTTGGAACTTCTCCAATACCATTGGTTCTTGATCATGTGCTACCCCTTGAAATGCCTGTCAACCATTTTGGTACAGTAACTCTATGTATTGCTCCCAGCTCCTTTCGATGTTCCACCGAATCATTCAATATTTTGCCAACAATGAAAAACAAAAGAACCAAACGCTTTGCCATTGGGTCTATTCCAATTCATAGCAGTCCTGTAAGACAGGGCAGAACTGCCCAAGGGTTTCTGAGCCTGCAACCTTTTCTAAGAGTAGATAGCCTCCTCGATCTCCTGCAGAGTCGCTGATGATGGGGAATTGCTGAGCCTGTCTTTAGAAACACCATGTGCAACCCGTTGCCCCACAGGGACTTCTCTTTTTCCACAGAATCCTTCAATATTGCAAAGTGAGGCTTGATTGGTTTTCCTTCAATCCTATCAGCTTGAGAAATACTGAACATACTCTTCTTTTGGTTTTCCAACTTTGTCCTTTTCAGATTTCATCATCATGCTATACTTTGTCTTATTGGACTTCCCTCTGAAATACATTTGCCATCTCTTTTTTTTTTTTGGGGCATCACTGCTCTCCGGTGGTGGGAGTAGGAGGCCCAGCCCCACTGCTGGAATTGAACCTCTGTCCCAGTGGGCCGCAGTCCCGTGCACAACCACTACGCCACCGGGGCTCAGCCCATTTGCCACCTCTTTAACTTCATTGTTTCTTGATTTGTTTTAGCAATTCTACACTCAAAAGCAAGTTTCAGAATTCTTTCTGGCATCTGTTTGGTTCTTGTATTTTTCTTTCCTGCCTCTTTAAATATCTTTTGTACTCTTCATATATGATGTTTTGATGTCATACCCTAACTTTTCTGTTTCTCAGTCTATAGTATTCAATGGTATAAATCTCTTCTTCAGATGATCTCTAAATTTAGAGAGGATATGTTCAAAGCTGTATATTAACTTGTTTTAATTACTTTCTGTTTCAATCTGAACTTGCATGTGAGTGATTGATGATCCGTTTCACAATCTGCCCCTAGTTTTACTCTGATACTGAGCTTCTTCACCATCATTCTAGAGTTGTCGTCCGTTTGATTCCTATGTGTTCCATTCACTATAGTCACTGTATGTCTTCACCACTTATGTTGAGGGGGGGAAAGAGAATTTGCCTTGAAAAAGTCCGCTTGCCACATTGTACCACATGATCTGCAATGTCATTTCTACCACCAACACCGTATTTTCTAACTGCTGATCCTGTTTCCAACTTCTCTATTCCAATCACAAATAATTTTCTACTTGTTATGATTGCTTGTTTGATCAATTACAGGCTGCAAAAGTTGGTGAGAACATTTCAGTTTCTTCATCATAACCTTTAGGGATTGCTGTGTAAATTTGAGTAATAGTCATATTAACTGGTCTTCCTTATAGGTATATGCATATTTTCCCACTACTGAATGACCATACTTCAGGATACATCGTGAAATGTTCTTTAAAAATTGTGTTGTTGTTGTTGTTATATTTTCAGCAGGGGTTTAGTGTGATGCTGCTGGATATTTGTACCACTTAATTTTGAGTGCCGAGTTTATTTTGTGTGTTATCTTATCATTTTCTTCATTGCTATTGTTTTTATGTTTCCTAAATCCTGGTGATTTTCTAGTTTGATGAGAAAGTTTATTTACTTTCTTTGAGGTCACCATGTAGTTTGTTGATTTTTTTTCCCCAAGTTTGAAACATTCTGGAATCTACTGAAGTTCCTCTCCATTTGGAAGTTCTATAACTACAGGATTACCTCTTTTTATTTTGTAGCTGTCTTTTCTACAAATCTATATCTGTGATTCCCTATTTTCTATCTTGGAGATTTGTTTTACTTTGGATACTTCTATATCTGAGTTGACTTCTGGGTTATGACTTGTATATTACCTTAGTCAGTTTGCTGTCTACTGTGGCTCTCTGTCCAAAGAACTCCTTTCCATGGTTTTTGTAAGGTTGGTCTAGTTTTCACAAATTTCCTGCATTTCTATTTATCTGCAAATGTCCTAATCTTGTCATACTTGAAGGATGATTTTGCTAAGTATATGATTCTTGATTATTGTCCTTGCTTTCTTTCAAAGTTTATGTATGGCATCCACTTTGAAATACTTGTGACATAGCTCCCAGGATCACAACAACACTCAAACCATCACAGTACAAAAACCTGATAGATGAATGTTGTAGAGAGGTGAGGGGTGGGGGGAGTACTTATCCAGAAGACTTTTTTTTAAGTTTTATTTAGAGCGCAAATAAACCCTTGAGGTCAAATATATTACTGTTTTTCTTCAGGTTACAAATTGCCCCTGGAAAAAATAACAAATTCGATGGATTACATTCCTGTATAAAAACATGCCAAGAAAGTTAAAAGCAGCATTCAAGGTCAAAATCACTCATGTAAAAAATTGGAGCTTGGAGAATCAATTATTTCAGGGAGATATCGGCGGCGACCACCAGTTCTGGCTGTAATGAAAGTGCTAAATACAGCACCCAGGAGAAATCGAAGGTGCTGTAACAGCATCAAATAGGTCAGACTTTACCCAACTGTGACCAAGACAGAAGCTGGAAACCGTACTGCAAATACATCCTTTGACACGTCTTTGCTTACTTTTTCTGCAGCTGGCTGGAATCAGCAATCTAAAAATAACTTCCAAGTCTGGACTAGATCAGAGGGACACTTGAAACCCATATTCACACCTCTGTGATGATCCCATCATCAAGACATTGTGGGGACTTCATTTCAATCGGTACTAGATCCAGTCCAGTGAAAATGAGGCTAAAAAAAATTAGCCTTACTGTCCACACCTTGCAAGAGGTATTAAGTTAACCCCAGGAGAGATGCTCTCAGCACTCTCTACAATGATAATGACTAACAATTAGATGCTGCTAGGTGATTCCAAGTCATTGGGGGGAGGTGGGGAGAGGCATAGGGGCAGGTAATGATTGTCAGAGTAGAGCTGTACTCCATAGAATTTACAGTGATTCATTTTCCCAAAGTAGATTCCCAGGCCTTCTGAGTCACCTCAAGGAAGACATTAGTTTACCTCCAATCTTTGGTAGGCCATTGACCTCTAGTATCATCCATTTGTACCATCCAGGGACTCCTAGTTAATGTCTATTGAGCACTTTCTATGTTCCTGCTTAGAATTTTACTTAAAAATAAAAATTAAAACTCTGGAAAAATAATCCCTCCCTAGACTATCTCAGATGGGCATCAAGAATCTCAACAGACCCATAGTAATAGAAGAAATAGATAAGGGTATCAAGAGAATACCAACAAAAAGATCCCCTGGGCTAGATGGCTTCACAGGCGAATTCTACCAACCATTCAAGGAAGAACTGACACCAATCCTACACAAATTCTTCCAGAACATAGAAAAAGATGGAAAACTTCCAAACTCTTTCTATGAAGCTAGTATACCTAAAGCAGGCAAGAATCCAACAAGAACTGAGAACTACAGACTAATATACTTAATGAACATTAATACAAAAAAAAATTTTTTTTTTAGTTTTGGGGGTGTTTTTAATGATTTTGATTCAAGATCTAGAATCTCAGCTTCTGGAAGAACCACTTGTTTTTGCCTGTTTTGTACCTCTCCTCAAATTTGACCTTGGCCTCCCGACGGGCCTTGCATTTAAGAGCGGGGTCTCTGAAGACATCTTTGTTGATGATCGTTTTGTCCAGGGGGATGTCTATGGAGTACCTCGTGGGCATGAGGTGATTATAATTATACACCTTCACAAAAGACTTGATCTTTGACCTCTTGGCAATTTTCTTCTTGCCCATGGCGGCAGTCACTTTGCGGGAATAGCAAGCCACCAGGGCATGGCTGTAGGGGCGGTCCGAGGTGCCATCATCAATGTTCTTCACGATGATGGCTTTGCGTCCCGAATAGCATCCGGCCAGCACCAGCACCACCTTCCCGGGCTTCATGAACTTGCCCATCTCGACAGCAGGCGTACAAAAATTATTTTTAAAAATACTAGCCAATATAATGCAAAAGCAAATAAAACAAATAATTCACCATGACAAAGTGGAATGCATTCCAGGGATGCAGGGATGATTTAACATATGAAAGACCATTTGCATTATTCACCTCATTGACATGAAAAATTATAAGAACAACATAATAATATTGCTAGAAGCAGAAGAGGCATTAGACAACATATCTATTTAAGACACTTAAAGAGGTAGGAAGGAAATTTTCTCAATATAATGCAAGCTACAGGTATAAATGAAAAACCAACACATAACATGGTAATCAATGGAGCAACGGTGAAAACAATTCCACTGAAAAAGAGGACCAGACAAGGATGACCCTTGCCCCCCCTCCCATTTAACATTGTATTGGAGGTCCTATCTAACAAGACACCGCAAAGAAAAGACATCAAAGGTATTCATTTGGGAAAGGAAGAGGTGAAACTATCATTATTCGCAGACAATATAATTTTATACATTGAAAATTCCCCAAACTCCAATAGTGGAGGGTTGGAAGTGATAAAGAGAGGAATATGGCAGAGTGACAGGATACAACAGAGTGTTGGATCAACAAACAGAAATCTAATGGACTGCTATACACATCAGACAAGATCACAGAAGAGGTGATTAAAAAAAAAAGGTAGTACCTTTTAAAATAGTCAAGCACAAATTGAAATTTCTAGGGATAAACCTGACTGAAATAGCAAATATATATGTGAGGAAAACCACAGAATACTATTACAAGAAACCAAGAGTGACCTCAACAAATGGAAGAATATCCCATGCTCAGGGATTGGAAGACTCTATATAGTAAAGATATCAGTTCTGCCCAAGGCACTATATGCTTAATGCTCTCCAGATACAAATACCATCATCCTTCAAATAATTGGAAAAACTGATAACCGACTTCATATGAAGAGGGAAGAAGCCCAGAATTAGCAAAGAACTCCTCAAGAAGAAGGAAAAAGTGAGAGGACTTGCTCTACCTGATGTTAGCAACTATTAGACAGTCACGGTGGTCAAGAAAGTGTGGCACTGACATAATGACAGATATTCAGATCAATGGAAAGGAGTTGAAAATCCAGACATAAAACCATTAGCATACAGACAACATTCGGATATATCAAATGGAAAGCAGATGCCCTCTTCAATAAGGGGTGCTGGGAAAAATGCATATCTCCCTAAAGAAATATGAAGAAAGACCCTTACCTCACTCCAAGCACAAGAATAAACTCAAGGTGGATCACAAACGTTGAGGTAAGCCACAAACTCTTAGGTCCCTTACTGAGGGAAATGGGACAAGACCAATGACTATAAGAGATGAATCAGGTATTCCAGCCTTCCTGCCACCAGATAGCCTCCCCAAAGGGCTGACACCGTAGCTAAATCCATCTGCATTCAGGGAGAGAAGGTGGCCCAACCGGCCACCTGTGGCTGGGTAGAGCGGGGATGAAAATACTGCCTTCTTATTGTGTCAAGACTTGGAGTGATCTGCAGGGGTCAGACCACCTCCCAAAGTGCAAGCCTAGGACTCACGAAGTGCTTCCTGGAATGGTAAAACAGGCAAGGTAAGGTAAAACAGGAAGGTAAAACAGGAAGGAAACAATGGGAAATGAAACAACAAATTGTGCTTTTTTATTCTTTCAGTTCGGAAAAGTAGGTATTTTTCTTGGGAAGCAATAATGCATGACTAATATTTAAAAGGTAGTCCCTTTCGCCATCCTTAAGGACATTCTCCTCTACAATTTACATCTTTTACCTTTGAAAGGATGACAGGTGCTCTGTCTGCACATGCTGTGAATACCTCTTGCATGAGCTCCTTAATGCAGAACCTAAGGGCGCCTCGCCTGGCCTATGACCAGAGACAACCAGGCAGTACTCTTCCAGGTTGAGGTTGCAGATGCAGTGGGGTGGAGGGACCCCTGGTCAAGAGGAGGGATTAGTCACCCAGTCCTTCCTAAACCCTCCCCAGCTACATCTGCATGAAAATCCCTAACAGAGGCATCTCTGCTCTGGATTCCCGTTGGACAGCTGGACTGGCATGTAGTGTTCTTCTACATATCATAGGCTGTACCTATTACCAACTGTGTGCTTCCAGAAGGCTGGACATGTGTTGACAACTACACGCATGAGGCCAGGACTGTGTAACTTCACATAAAAAATGGCCACATTTGACATATCTGGCTTCCTTGGAGAAGGAAGGAGAATCACCATCCAACTAAGGTCAATTTATGTGAGGCAGGGGTCAGACATACGTCCACCCTCCAACTATCTTGCCCATCCTGATACTGATAGATGATTTTAGGTTATCCTGAATATATACGAAAGTATAGGAGTAGAATTCAACCTGTCACTCTGATAATGGCCTGATGATGCCTCCTTGGGGTTGGCCTTATAACTGAAGGATTGGGGGAAAACTAGGAACCTCTCTTTCTCTCTGACCCTTTGATTGCTTGCTTGTCGGGACTCTGCCATTGAACTCGAGAGCTGCTGGCACCCTGCCATGTTTCCACAGACTTTGGATTCACATGACTGCATCCACAAGTCTGTGATCCCCCTGCATTCTGGATCATTGCATGTGGCTGCCTGAGTCTGAAGAGGGACTTATGGACTCATATTGGACTTATGAACTTGAATTGGACTTGGCTGGGATGCCTCTATATGTAAATACACACACACACACACACACACACATATATATATATATAGATGAATCTCTGATACAAAGTTCTTTCTCTTACATAGATGGATGTCATTGGATCTATTTCTCTAGACAACCCAAACTAACACAGGCACCAACCATCCCTCCCATCACACTCTGGGTTTCTCAAATGTGTTTGACAATTTACTACATTGGCTACCCAGAACTCTCAGACAAGACTTAGAGTTAAGGAGTTTATTAAGGAAGTTAATGGGCTATAGTTCAGGATCAGAAATGCTCAAGATACATCTCTTTGGTTAGGAGAACTTCCTTATTGCCATATGAGAGAACACATTTCTCTCTGGCCTCCAGTCCTTGGGCCTGACCTCTGCATTGTTCCATCACTGTTACAAAGTTCTTTAATACTGTTAACTGACAAAAGAACACTGCCCTCTGCTAGGAGTCTCCGCCCAAAGATACTCAGCTCTGGCTCTGTGGGTCAGCAAACCTAGCTCCCCAGTTAAGTACCTCAGCCCACTGACATGGAATCAATGCCGACTGACAGTGACCCCTTAGGACAGAGTAGTAGTGCCCTTGTGAGTTTCCTGTCAGAGTAGAAAGCCCAGTCTTTCTCCCATGGAGTGGCTGGTGGTTTCAAACTGGTGACCTTGCAGAAGGCATGAACCACCACATCACCAGGGTTTCTTGTTAAGCGTCTGGTGGCACCATATTCCACTACAAGCCTCCTGCCCAAAGGTGCTCAGCTTTACTCACTCTCAGCAGCATCAAGCTTACCACTCTGCATTGGGCTCTGGCTCTGAGACCACTGCTGCTCGGCCACACCTCTGGCCGGTTGTCTCCTGGATCTCAGAGGGAGCCAAAAGACCCACTCCATTCTTAGGTCCTATTTGTTGATGGTTGTGAGATCCCAGACCACCACCACCATCACCACCACCTTTTTCCGCTAAATGATTCCTTTCATACCCAATGTGATAGCAACATGGACCAATTCCTGCAGTAGAGTTCCACGCTATTACAATCACAATTAGCTCTGTTAATCACCACATACAACTGAGTCATATAATCCTATCAACATCTTCCCTGAACCTTTTCTTACCACAGTGGTCATTTGGTGGGAATCACAAAGCATATGAGGGGAAGAGCCATATCAAGTAAAACAATATGCCACAGGTGTTAGTCTAAATCTGTGTCTTCATTGGCAATGGAGCTGATAAGAGCATAAGCTCTGTGATCTGTTCCCCAACTATCTCCTAAACTCTAACTGACATCATAACTGACGTCATTTTTCCCATTCCCCTTCCAATCTACAATGCCCATCTTTCCGCTTCTTCAATGCACTGAGCTCAATCCCACCTCAGAAACTGCTCTGGAAGGACCACCACCTCCTCCCCCTCGCTCTTCTCCAGGCTAGTTTGTTCTCACCATGTGGGTCTCATTCAAATGTCACCCTTTAAAGAGACTTTCTCTGGTCAGCTAATCTCAGGTACCTCCCTCCACCCCAAATCTCAGCCCCTCTGCTCCTAATCTGACTTATTACCTTCACAGATGGGGTGTTCTTTGAAATTATATTGTTTACTTATGTCTTTATTTGGACACAAACTTAATGAGGAATCTCTCCTCCCCCCTCCCCAATATAATTTAAAATATCACCCACTGTCTTCCCTACTCCCTGTTCCTGGGTATTGTTTTCATGAGCACTATCAACAACTAATAGACAATGTATATGACTGAATTCCTTTATGCTTTATCTGCTCCCCACCAGAACAATGTAGCTTTGTGAGAGCAGATAGTTTTATTTGTTTGAGTCTCTGTGTCTAAAATGTCACCACTATATAATGCTCTGATACATGGAGAAGAGATTGAAGCTGTCAAGGATTTCCAGATTGGATCCATTATCAAAGCCTGTAAAAGCAGCCATCAAGAAATCAAGCAACATATTGTATCGTCTAAATCTGTTTCAAGAGCTCTCTCTTTAAGCATCAAATGAAAAGGTGTCACTTTGGGGTCTAAGGTGCACTGACACAAGCTACAGCATTGCCAAAGGCTCCAGTGTTATGTGTAAGCTACCCTCCGCTCAGGAAGACTAAGAACTGGTGTCTTTGAATCATGAAGTTGGTGACGAGTGTACCATGACTGTCAGAAGAAGGAACAAATCTGTCGTGGAAGAAGGATAGGCAGAATGTTCCTTAGAAGCATACTTTGGGCACGTTATCAAGCAGGTAGGTCCTTGGAAGGGATTATCATGCTTGGCAGAGATGGATTGCTATAATAGTTGCAACAAGGGATGCAAACACAGTAACATGTGTGAGCATGGCCAGGACCAGGCTTCTCTGGGGATCCTTAAAACTTGTTTCTGACATGGAAGAAGCATACTAGCCTGTGTGACCACGATGTGTCAAAGGAATCAGCTATTAGGTATCAAAGAACTAAACATTATATCATTGTAAATGAGGGACAGTACAGGTTGGGGACTCAAAGCCCATTTGTAGGTAATGGACATCCCCTTACAGAAGGATGTCAGGAAAGAGACAAACTAGTCAGGGTACAGTGTAGCAATAATGAAACATACAACGTTCCTCTAGTTCTTCAATACCTCCTCACCCCCACTAGCATGATCACAATTCTACTTTACAAATCTGACTAGACCAGAGGAGGTACCCTAGTACAGATAGGAATAAAAAACATAGGGAATCCGGACAGATGATCCCTGCAGCAGTCATAAGAGTGGCAATACCAGAAGGGTGGAGGGAAGGTGGCGTGGAAAGGGGGAACCAATTATAAGGATCTACATATGACTTTCTCCCTGGGGTATAGACAACAGATAAGTGGGTGAGGGGAGACATCGGACAGTGTAGGATCTGAAAAAAATGTAATAATTTGTAAATTTTCAAGGGTTCATGGAGGGGAAAAATGAGGAATTAATACCAAGGGTTCAAGTATGAACTAAATGTTTTGAGAATGATGAGGGCAACAAATGTGCTTGACAAATGTGCTTGACATACAATTTATGAACGTATGGATTATGATAAGAGTTGTATAAGCCCCCAATAGAATGATTTTTTAAAGAAAAAAGTTATATCACTAAGCAAGTGATATTGCCAGAAGTAAAAATAAAGCAGATTGAGATAAAAATCAAAATGAAACAAAAAAACAGCCTGATTCTGATTCTGATTGGAAAAACCCTTTGTTATTCTCTCATTATAAAATTCATCTCTTTGCTTAATCATTTTGGTAAACTCCTATGACAATATTATAATCAATGATAGAGTCAGGGCCTGAGCATTTTAACCCGCCTTACAGTAAAATGACCAGCTCTTAAGCGGGACACCATTGGCGTGGGTGGGGGAGTTCTTGATTAAAAATCTGTCCTATATGGAACAAAAATTTTCATAAAGTGCAAAAATAGTGTTGTAATATATTTATTTTAATTTTAAAAAGCCATGGGATATCGTTAAATTATTAAAAAGCAGGACGTCTGGTCACTTTACTTACCAGTCCCCTCTGCTTAGAGAAGGAACCCTGATAGTGTGAAGTGGGTTACACACTGGGCTGTTAACACAAGGTCAGCAGTTCCAGAGCACCAGGTGTGCATAGGGAGATAGATGAGCCTCTCCACTCTCATAAAGAGTCACAGTCTCAAAAACCAACAGGGCCACTTCTACTCTGTCCCACAGATCCCCAAGAGTTGGACTCAAACCTCCTGGTTTGTTAAACAGTTTCTTCCATCCATTTCTATTTCCAAGCAGTTTGCCTCTTAATGAATGTCTTAGGCAGAAAGGCCTGCAGTTCTGGAAGTGTGGTTGTCACAAAAGAGGAGGACAAATACGGACCCACTACACTTCGTAGAAAGACTACATTGCTGTAGGAATAGGAGGCTGTGGCAGTTACACACCTCCTGTCAGTTTTCAAACGGGTGGAGCCTCTCCTGTCAATCAGGTCATAGCCAATGAAGTCTCGTGGGGGGCATGACTTTCTCCTAAGGATTCTGGGAACTTCTCTCTTCCTCCCTGGAGGTGGGATACACACTTTCTCCCTGAAAGACATTTCTGTTGACAAGCCACACTGATGGAGACAGAGGCCTGGAGCTGGAGGAGCCACATAGAGACCCACACCAGCACTAAGTTACTTCCATTGCCACTGGATCCACAAGACTTTCCACCCACTGGCATGTGATCTTCCTGCATTCAGCATCATTGCATGTGTAACATGAATCTGAAGAGGATTTTACAGATTGGTATCTGACATATGGGCTAATATCAGACTTATGGACTTGATCTGTCTGGACTGGGACGTTTTCTTAATATATAATCATTTTTTTATATAAAGCTCTTTCTTGTACACATATGAATGTCTATAGATTTGTTTCTCTAATCCACCCAGACTAACACAGAAGCTATGTTTCATTTTTCAGTCCTCCAGTAGAAGACACCTCTGACACTCTAAGTATAGTCTTGTTTACAAAGGAATTTAAATCAATCAGTTTGATGGCTTGATAAAAGTCCATTCTTGGGAGGCTGAGAGTGGGCATGGAAACCTTTGTGAACTGACCTTTCAACTGATGTTCAGCTCTTAGTTCTGACTTCAGAAAACTCATTAAGGCCTTGGTGAATTCCTTATCGTGGAGTTCAACCAATTCTCTTCAGCTGAGCCCATTCTCCAGGGGCAGCCATGCTAGGAAAAAGAACATCAGCACATTCCTTTCGGGGTCATTGGCCACAGGTGGCTGCTGAAAAAAATCACAAACATGCCACCTTCACAAACCATCCAATTGCTTCACGCCCGTTCTGACTCATCATATTGCCGGTGGCTGTCGTCGTACTTTTGGAAATGTCCCTGGATGGTGCCTGCTGCCCTCTGTTCCTCGCTAAAAGATGGCACATTGAACCCATCTGGCTGCACCACCGAAGAAAGGCCTGGCAATCTGCTTCCCCAAAACTACAACCAAGAAAACCACTCTGGGCCAGTTCAATTCTGCAATACACAAAGTCTCCACATGCCAGTATCAACTCAGTAACAATGGATTTCCTTTTTCTTTACCTTCCAAAGAAGATGATCAGGCCAGTCTTTGCATTGGAGAAATGATAACAAGCATAACATTTTCATTTCTTTAATGCTATCTTCCTGCGCCAGCAGCTATTTGGAGAGTAGTATATATGTTATTAGAGCTAAATGCCAAGCACTAGGCTTGCAGCAGGCTGTGGTTTACTGTCAGAGCCCTAAACCAGTGTTTGAGTCTCCACATCGATTCAGCCTCCATTGAAGTCTTCACTTTGCCCTCGGGCAGAGTGTGTCCATAAGTGAATGGCTACACTTCCTGAGTCATCCCTGGATGGGGCAGCCTACCTCTTGGAGCCTTGTTCTAGATGGAACTTGAAGTACTGGGGTCCACATGGTAATGAGTTATATCCTGACTGCCTTAGAGGACTGAGTTAATCCAGATAGACTAGAGGAACAAATTTCATACAAAAGAAATGTGACCCTAAGAAGGCATCCCAATCCAGTCCAGTGCAAAGTCATAAGTCCGATAATAACCCATATGCCCGAAGTCAGTCTATAAAGTCTGCTTCCGACTCACGAAGTCACAGGTCAGTGGGTGCAGAATTCTGGCACTGGCAGGGGTCTCCCCATGGCTCCTCGCTTCCAGGGCTCAGGTCCATCAACAGCATGCCACTCCAGCTTCAGAGGTCTGTCTTCATCAGGGCAAATCCGAGTGTTCTCTCCACCGGCTACCCCAGCCTCCCAGCCGCCGCCATTCTGTGTTGCCTGTGGTTAATCATCTCTGAAACTAACTCCCCACAACTGGGGAAGATACCTTCTCATCTTCACGAGGGAAATATCGCGAGATTTCCCTGGAGTCTCAGCTGAAAGCCATGCCTACATAGATGCCTCATCGGCTACTCAATGGCTTTCTCCTGATTAACAGGCCAGACTTTACCCCTACATTTCAATTATAAAATTAACATAAGCACATGACTGCCACAAGGACCCTGCATCAATTTTGTAAGCTTCTTATCTATAATCGTGTACCTCTCTGATTCATAGGCCCTTTCCCAGTTCCGTAATTGCCCTTGCAACCATGATGTCTTGCTGCGAGTCATAATTTTGTGGCAGCTTCCTTTGAAGTAGCTGAGTTTCTTTGAATCCTCTGACATCATCGTGGCCTCGTGCTGATGGTCTCCTTCCTCTGAATGCTGTGTTTTGGTCCTATCTAAGACTTAATAGTGGTGGCTCTATAAATTGCATTTGAACTTGGGATCTCTTGATCTCCATTCCCATGTCCCACTCTACCTGGGCCTCTATCCAGGTTCCCTCAGGGCTCACAAGGCTCACAACCCACTGCGCTCTCTCAGAGACCTCCAGGCGGAAGCTTACAGGTGGACACAGATCCTTCCCAGAGGAAATGCCTCTGGTGTCTTTCAGAGAGACAGAATAATCAAAGGCTAGGGCCCAGGTAGAGTCCTGAGAAGGTTCAATGGTTAATGTGTTCTTCTGCTCCCTGAAAGGTTGGAGGTTCTGGCCCACTCAAAGGCCCTGGTGGTCTAATTTGAAAACTCAGCCATCCCAAACTCTGTAGAACGCAGCTTTGATGTGACAAATGGTGCTTGCCCAAGTCAGAGCTGACTACAGATCACAGGTGGAATCCACTTGCTTTTCATTCTTTGTTCCCCACTAGCCTTAAGCACAGCATTTTTCTTCTTGTTCATATCTGAAATGTGGACAATTCTCCTTTTTGAATAGTGTCCTGGAATTGCCCCAGCAAAGCAAAATGTACCAGATACATTTCTTTCTATTTCCGGATTGCGAAAGGTAGATGGGGAGAGTTATATAATCACTGATCATGAAACTGCAGCTCAAAAGAGTTATTAAAAAGATTCATTTTATTTTAAAATATGTTTACTGCCATCAGCTCTCCATACATTTAGAAGTCATCTTGGATAGTTCATGAGAACATTCTTGGGGACAGATATATTTCAAGTAATAATAACATTCTCTTTGAAAATATTTTTAAAGATGTAAATACTAACACAAAGTTTATATGTATATATTGTGATTAGAGCTGTATGAGCTCCCAGTAAAATAAATTTTTTAAAGAAAACATTTTTAAAACACAATTAATGAAAGGCATTTATATCCATTCAAAAAGTGGAATTTTTTTTAAATGATTTTATTGGGAGCTCTTACAGCTCTTATAACATTCAATACATCATTTGTTTCAAGCATATTTGTACACATGTTGCCATATTCATTTCCAAATATTTTCTACTTGAGCCCTTGTATAAGATTCTCTTTCCCCCTCCTTTTTTAAATAAATCATTTTATTAGGGGCTCATACAACTCCCATCATGATCCATACATACATCAATTGTATGGAGGCCACATTTGCACACTTGGTGCCATGATCACTCTCAAAACATCCTCCTTGCACTTAGGCCACCAGTACCAGCTCCATATATTTCCCTTTCCTCCCCATTCTCCCTCCCCCATGAACCCTTAATAACTTACAAACTATTATTACTTATTCATATCATACATTGTTCAATGTGCCCCTGCACTCACTTCCCCATTGTCCATAACCCAGAAAGGAGGTTATATGTAGATCCCTGAAGTTGGCTCCCCCTTTCTATTCCACCATCCCTCCACCCTCTCGGTATCACCACTCCCATCACTGGGTCCTGAAGGGATCATCTATCCTAAATTCCCCATATTTCCAACTCCAGTGTATATCCCCTGATCTAGCTGGACTTGTCAAGTAGAATTGGGATCATGATAGTGGGTGGGAGGAAGCATTGGAGAACTAGAGGAAAGTTGCATATTTCATTGTTACTACACTGTACCTTAATTGGCTCATCTCCTTCCTACAATCCCTTTGTAAGGGGATGTCACTTTACCTATGGATGGGCTTTGGGTCCCCAATCTCTACTCCCCCTCATTTATAATGCTATAATGTTTAGTTCTTTGATACCTGATACCAGATCCCTTCAACACCTCATGGTCACACAGGCTGGTGTGCTTCTTTCATGTGGACTTTGTTACTTCTGAGCTGGTTGGCTGCTTGTTTACTCAAGTCTTTAAGACCCCGGACACTATATCTTTTAATAGCCAGGCACCATCAGCTTTCTTTACCACATTTGCTTATGCACACATATGTCACCAGCGATCATATCAAGAAGGTGAGCATGTAATGTTATGATTTTTAGTTCTTGAAGCCTGATAACTGATCCCTTTGACCCCTCATGGTCCCACAAGCTGGTGTGCTTCTTCCATGTGGTCTTTGTTGCTTCTGAACTGGATGGCCACTTGTTTACTCAAGCCTTTAAGACCCCAGACACTACATCTTTTGATAGCTGGGTACCATCAACTCTGTTCACCACCTTTGCTTATGCACAAATTTGCCTTCAGTGATAGTCTCAGAAAGGTGAGCATCATGTAATGCCAATTTTATAGAACAAAGTGTTCTTGCACTGAGGAAGTACTGGAGTGGAGGAAAAAGTGTATTTTACAATCAATCCACCACATTATTCATTCATTATTCATTGCATTCACTACTTTATTAATACAGCATAAGCTGAGTTCACAGATTTGGAATCCAATTTTCAAAAATAAACCAGAAGAAGTTCAAAATTTTTTAAGCAAAATCTTCCCACTTTCTCATTGTGTCTTCTTTTATGTCCTCTATATAATATACACCAATTTCAATTATGGCTGTTTGAAGACTTGTCCAAATAAGATCCTTTTTCAGCTCTGCAATAACATTTAACTTCAATTACAATTTTTTGTGGTTTTATTTACTTATTTGCAATCAACACATACAAAAAAGCAGTGCTCATCTATATAAAACTCAGCCATCCTAAAAGACCAGAGTACATGAGATGTCTTAGGTCCAAAAGCAAAGTGAAGAGAGATCCCTGATAAACCAACCACATCTTGGGAAATCCCTACACAGGGCTCATGAACTTGAGAATAGGGCAACTCAGTGCCTGGTTAGGTCTACTTGTCTATGTTTACATATTAAAAGCTGTTTCTAGCTGTTTCCTCAAAACAATAATGCCATCAGGAAGTGATATCAGATATCCTGGTATGAGTGAGAGAGGCCATGGTGCAGTGATTGATTTAATATGACTCTTCTTGCCATAGGCTTGGTAACCCCATCAAACAACTCAATGATACCATGCAGACTGGGTTTACTTCCTCTTTTCCTGACGGGTCTGCTAAGAGAAGGGGGGCGGGGAAATGTCGATAGGGCCTATGGTCCAGCTCTGAGTGATTGTTGACATGGTTAATTGTGCTTGGAAAAACTAGGAAAATTAATGAGGGACCTGGTCAATTTTGCCATGCTGTGGGGTTTTTAATGAACTCTCGAAAGCAGGAGGGTGGCTCTCCCTACCATCAAGAGAGACCAGACAGAAATGGAACATATCTGGGCACCTGGAGCTCCTGCACATCGAACCTCCTGCTGTGGCCCTGGAGGAGGAGTAGAACACAAATCAGAGCAGAGGGCTTCTCACCCCGTGCAGCAAGCAAAGCTGAGGGCGTTTGGGTAGGAGGCCTGCTTATGAAGAGGCATATCCCTGGGCATTTCGGGGAGCTACATTTGCTGTCCCAACAGTTAGAGCTGAGACCCTTTGAGCTGAGTCTTAGGGTAGAATAGTGTCCTCTGTGGGCATATATTGACAGCACTAAAAGGGCTTTGGAGTAACATTGCCTGAGCAAGACAGAGGTCATTAGACCACATGACTGAGAAGCCAAGAACCAGAAAGAAAGCCATGTCTTCAGGCATAACTGAAAAAAGGTCATCGTGACCAAAGAACTGTATGCTGTGCATTTCTTATCCTAAATTGTGACTTCTCAACTTCCCTAATAAACCTCATAAATGTGATCTAGATTTCTGTGTGACCATCACAGTAAATGATCATATCCTGCAGAGCTGAGTGCACCATGTGATTACATTGGGTAATTACCCACTGGGTAATCCAGAACAAACGTCCCATTTCAAGAGCCCCAAACTTAATCACATCTAGAAGTCCTTTGTACTTGACAATTGACCCGTTCACAGATTCTGAGGCTTTAGATCTGAACATCTTCAGGGGACCATTAATCTGTCTCCCATACTGCTCCATCTGCTTTCTTCCTAAGAATTTCAAAAATGGCCTTAGGCCCTCCCCCAGGGCATTCATCAGAAACCTCTTGTCATATCGCCTCGCCTTCTGGGTATCCCTGCCCGCCAGCTGAAAGCAATTGCTTCTTCCCCCATATCATTCTGACTATGCCAACCCCACCTACGTCAAAGGATATCTATGTTCCATAGTGTCTTCAGTGATTTTTCTGTTCTTCACTTTTTGGGGTTGGGGGATTGGCAGACCTTTCTTCCAAGGTGCTTCTAGGTAAACTTGAACTACCAGCCTTTCCGCTAAACAGCAGAGCATTTTAGCTGCTCGCACTGCCCAGGGTCTCCCTCACCACCAACCTCTGTTGAGTCACATGGCCACTATCAGGGCATTTTCCCTGCAAACTTACTCTGTTTTTATGTGAGTCTGTGACTTTCCTGACTGGGGGTGAGCCAGAAACCAACTTCCTGTGCCCTCCTAGGGCTGAGACTGCCATGTGACAGATGGTCGGCTCTCGGTGGCTGCTGTGTGGGCTCAGCAGGTGACAACACGAGCCATTTCTTTCTAGGCCTGGTGCCCACAGAGTTGCCCCTAGAGTTCTGAGACAGCATCCCTGCCCGAAGTCTAGAGTTCTCTGCCAGAGAGGAAAATCCTCCCCGGGTGGGGAAGGCCTCCACCACTGCTGCCTGCCTTAGGATCCCTGGTCCCCGGAGGCTTGTGGTAGCCTGGAAAGGGAGCCTGCATTTACGTCTGTAGCTTCCCAGCTTGCGCAAGCCTGCTTGTTATTGTTGCTCGGCTGTTTGCTGGGGTAGCGGCTGCTGTCTGCCGTGTAGGATGAACAGCCCCATGGTGGAGCCGGCCTGGTTGTTTCCAATGTAATTCTCTTCCCCACAGGACGCCATCCTCTATGACTCATCTGGCACTTTCACTGGGTGAGAGCTTACATTTAATGAGAAGGTACTGACCAGCCAGAGAACGCCCACCCCCCGCCCCCGCGCCGTCTCATGTTCAACCTCTTCCCCAGTAGACCTGGTGTTAGCTCAGACAGGTGCGTCTCTTCCCGCCACAGCCATCAAGAAATGCCGAAGTAAGAACTGCTTAATTGCCAAGCACTGGACTAAGGTGAGGGCTCAGGCTGGAAGTAGATTAAAGGGCAGGTGCGCATAGGAGTGAAAATATAAAAGCATGTGCTCTGACAGATTTCAAAATCAGTTAGGGAGAAATGAGTCATTCCAAAATTCTGAACTTTTCTATCAGCAAAGTGCTGTGGAACAAAGGGAGAGGAAATAAGCGGAAGCATATCTCACAGCCTATATAACCCTAAAATACAAAGAATAAAATCTCATAGATACTAGGGAGGGGGGGAATCCTAGCAAGCGATTTCTTAGATGATTTCAGAACAGGAGCGGTTGTCCTGGCTCTAACACAGAAGCCAGAAGCTAGAAATCAAAATAGTCATGCCGAAACTACATGAAAACTCAAATCCACAACTGTTAAACAGAAAATAGTTCACAACTTATTCAGAAAAAGGTTAATTTCTCTAGTATGTAAAGAATACATATCTACACATAAATAAGAGAAACACTAATAATATCACTAATTTTTTAATGGGCAAAGTATATATAAGCACAGAAGAACATGCAGATAGTCTTCCAACATGTGAAGAAATATTTAGCCCTACTCATAATAAAACATGCCACATCAGGATCAAAGAAAAGCTTATGTCCAGCCTTCAATGTGCAGATTCCACAACCTGGCTTGCTAAAAGTGAGGACTTGAAGTATATACCAATGGAGATTGAGGATTACAACCTTCGTTGTGGACTATAATTTCATATAAAGAAACCCCAAATCCTCACACCAGGACCAATAGGTAGCATCATGAGAAATGGAGAAGAGGTTGACCTTGTCAAAGATTTCATCTTGCTTTGGTCTGAAATGCATGCTTATGGAAATAGGAATCAAGAGATCAAAGGATGCCCTGGGCCGTGTAAACCTGCTGCTCAAGGCCTTCTTAGAGCGTTGAAAAGCAGGGATGTTACTTTCAAGACTAAGATGAGCTTGACCTGAGCCCTGGTGTTTTCAGTCGCCTCATGTGCGTGTGAACGTTGGACACTGAATAAGGGAGACCAAAGGAGAATCGATGCCTTTGAATCATGGAGCTGGTGAAGAAGATTGAAAGTACTATATACTGCCAAAAGGACAAATAATCTGTTTGGGAAGAAATAAGGCCATAAGAGCTAATACCATAGGCTTAAGTAGAGAGAAAATGTTTTGAGAATGATGATGGCAGCAAATATACAAATGTTTGCATACAATAGATGTATTATTGGTTGTGCTAAGAGTTGCATGAGCCCCCCCCCCCCAAAAAAAATGTTTTAAAATGAAAGAAAGAAGGCCAGAGTGCTCCTTAGAGGCAAGGATGGCCAGACTTCATCTTACGTACTTTGGACATGTTGTCGAGAGAGATCAGTCACTGACGAAGGCCATCAAGCTTGGTAAAGTCGAAGGCAGTGAGAAAGAGAACGGTGCTTGAGGAGATGGATTAACACCATGGCTTCAAGAATGGGGCTCAAGCACAGGAATGCCTCTGAGAGTGGTGCAGGACCAGGCAATATTTTATTATTGTGTGCTTAGGGTCACTATGGGCTGAAACAAACTCAGGGGCATCTATCAACAGCAACATAATAAATGCAATTCAAATCACTCCTAGATATAAATCTTATCTGTCGAAATGGCAGAAAATCAAAAAGTTTGAAAACACATCTCAAGGATTCAGCTAAATTATTGGTTAAGGTACATATAGGTACAACACCAATAAACAAAGAAATAAGCAGAAAACATTGAGTCAGTTCTAATTCAAGGCAATTCTAAAGGACAAAGTAGAATGCCCACAAGGTTTCCAAGAGTATAACCCTTACAGGAGCAGACTGACCTGTCTTTCTTCTCTCCTAGAGCAGCTGGGTGGGTTTGAACTGCCAACTGATCTATCTATCTCCAGGATTCTTAACAACTCAGGCTCACTGTCATTGGGTCAATTCTGATTCATAGCTGTGGTAGGTAGGCTTGTTGTGCCGACATGGCCAAAGAAGATAGGTAGGTTTGTTGTGACAACATGGCCAATGAACACAGTAAGATCAATCGAAGGGCAGAGATAGAAATGGCCCTGTGATCCCCACCCCGGTTCTCTTGCTTTTGGATCTTCAGACCAGCCCGCTGCTGGTCATGTTTTGTTTGTCCATATTCCTCGACCTCCAAGCTATACTACCCGTGTAACACCTATTGTGGACTGTGTTGCTGTGAGTTGAGGTTCCTTCAAGTCCTGCTTCTCTGTGCTCCTGGAATGTACGTCACTTGAGCTGGGGACTGTTGGACTCTGTCATTTGACTGACTGTTGGTGACCTGCTTTACCATTTGCTGCTTGTTGCCAGATAGCCTGAATTGCTCTACAGAGGACGACTTGGCAGCCTTCAAGACACGAAGGACTGCCAGTTTACTGACTGTCTCACCCAAGTGAGTTGCCCTGAGCCATTAGTACTGCTTTATAGTGTTCCGGTTTTGTTTCTCTAGAGAACCCTGTCACACAATAGCACCTCAGTAGGAAGAGTAGAAGGACCCTTTGGGTTTCCAAAATTGAAAAAAATCTTTATTGAACCTGATAAGGTCATCTTTCTCCTTTGCAGGGATAAATGAGTTTGAATGTCTTCAGAGATCCTTTCATAACATATTGGTGATCGGTTAGCATCACAAAATGGTGTAACCTCTGACTCAGCAAATTTCTTGGAATTTATCCCACAGAGTCTCCATACAAGGGAAAATGACTTGGACATTAAGTTATAAATTATTCACCCAAAATGTGTCAGAATGCTAACTCCCATAGTTGTTGGTTAATCCAGTTAGTGAATCTTTGTTAGTTTTTCTTTGTTATGATAATTATGTCTATCTGTGTAAGGTGGGTTAAACATCTTATCACCTCTGTGTCAGTCTGGGTAGACTAGAGGAACAAATTTCATAGGCACGCATATGGATATAAGGAAAAGGTTTATATACAAGAGGAACAGGACATTGAGAAAACATTCCAGCCCAGCCCAGTTCAAAGTCATTAGTCCGATATTAACCCATATGCCCGAAATCAGTCTATAAAGTTTCCTTCCAACTCACAAAGTCACAGTTCACTGGGTGCAGAATCCTGGCACTGGCAGGGGTCTCCCCATGGCTCATCGCTGACAGAGGTCTCCATGTGGCTGCCCTAGCTTCAGAGGTCTGGCTCCATCAGGGCAAAGCCGTGTGGTCTCTCCACCAGCTCCTCCAGCTTCTCGGATGCTGCTATCTTGTCTTGTCCGTGATTCATCATTTCTGAGACTAACTCCCAACAACTGGAGAAGATAGCTTCTCATCTTGACGAGGGAAATACCGCGAGATTTCCAAGACATATCAGGAGAAAGCCATGCCCACACAGAGACTTCATTGGCTACTCAATGGCCATCTCCAGATTAACAGGCTAGACTCCACCCCTACATTTCAATCATGAAATTAACATAAGCACATAACCACCACAACCTCTGACTTCAAAAAAGAGCAGAAACAATAAATACTAACCGAGGGAGATATGCTGTATGGAAAAATATCTACAAACCAAGAAAACAAAGAGTCCACATGGCCATGACCCTGAACTGAACTTTTACGCTTAAAGAACAGTAAGAGAATATAGTTCTTTCCTTCAAAGCTGTGATATTTCTGTTACAAAAGACTTAGGAAAATGAGAAAAAATATATAAGAGATTAGACACAAACATCAATAGATGTTTGAGTAAACAAGTGGGAATAATGTATTTACTGTGGTAAATACACACAATGGAGTTCAACACATTAGGAAAAAGAAATATGGATCCTCACTATGAAAGATTATGAAATAGTTCAAAGATGTCTTTTTAAGTGAAAAGGTGCAGAATTACTTGATTAGTTAGGTTTATACCTTTTGTATTTAAAAAAGGGAAGAGTGAACAATGAACTGTTTTCAAAAATAAGCTCAGTATATTTTTACTGTATACTTTTGCTTATGCTATTCCCTTCATGTCTCTGGTTTATTCTCCAGCGCCTGTTGAAAGCCTGGTCTTCTTACAGGATGATGTCAAATAGCCTAACTCTGTGAGACTTTTTTGGTCTGAATCAAATATCCCCTCAATTTAATAGAATTATGAAATTATTAGAATACTGTCATGATCTGAGGGGAGAGATCCCTTCAAATAAGACCATGGATCAATAATTCCTAAGTAAAGACTGGCTTACCCTATAAAAGTTAATATTCACACAAGTGGGGAAAACTGGATATCCATTTGCCCAAAACATGAAACGGAATCCATATCAGGCACCATACATGAAAACAAACTGAACATGCACCAAAGGCCTGAGTGCTATGCCTAAAACATTGCGTTCTGGGAAAAAACATAAGAACTAAGCTAAGAGTTGTCATTTATGGCCTAAATACACTATTAAGCACAAATGCACAAACAGTGAGAAGATACACCAGGATGCATGCAGTTAGGAGCCAGTCGGTTCCCACCCATAGTGCCTCTATGCACAAGAGACGAAAACACTGCCCAGTCCTGAGCCACCCTCACAACTGTTTCTATGCATTGAGCATATTGTTTCTATTCTGTTGAGCAGCCGCTGAGTCAATCCATCTTGCTGAAGGATTTTTCTCTTTTTTGAAACCTCTCTACCAAGTTTTTCTCATTTTGAGATTAACTTGTTTACGGGTATGTCACCTGCAGTCCATAGCCTTCTGCAAATCAAGTGTCTACAATTTAAGCTCTGATACCATTCTATCCTTCAGATTTGCATTTTATTATTTTTGAAGATGGTGGACTTTTCTGGTATCTCCTAGCAATATGTCCCAAATATGTGAGACAAAGTCTTTTCGTCTTTGCCTTTAAGGAGCACTCTGGACTTACTGTGTTTGACAACACTTACCAGTTAGTCCTTCAATTTGCCCATGGTCCTTTCAATATTCTTCTCCAGCACCACAATTCAAATGCATCTTCTTTGGTCTTCCTTAGTCAATGCCCCACTTTCACATGCATATGAAGCAATGGAAAATACTTTGACTTGGGCGAGGCAGATTTTAGTCCTCAAAGTATCATCCTTGCTCTTCAATCCTCTAATCAGGTCTTATGCCACAGGTATACCTAATACAATAGTACGTCTTTTGGTCTCTTGACTGCTGCTTCTATAAGCATTGATTGTGGGTCCAAGTCAGACAAAATTCTTGACAACTTCAACCTTTTCTCCATTTACCATGATGTTACTGGCCCAGTTGTGAGAAATTTGGTTTTCTTTACATTCAGTTGCAATCCATACTGAAAGCTGAAAACCTTGCTCTTCGTCAGCAAGCGCTTCAAGTCCTCCTCACTTTTAGACAGCAAGGTTGGGTCATCTGCACATTACAGCTCCCTAATAACCCTGCCTCTGATCTTGTTGTTACATCCTTCTACACAGAAGCCAGCGAATCTTGTACATGCTAATAACATGTCAAATTCATCAATGGTAATAACCCACTTAGATAAGTGCTCTATGATATACAGGAATATATGAGTATATGCAACATATATATATATATCATTTATATACAGATGTCCACAACCACACCCATAGATGCACATGGATGTACTTCCATACACTGTACCACACATATACATCTAGCGGTATAACCACTCACAAACTGTGGGTTATTACTGTTGAAGTATTTGATTTATAGCATTTACCTGATTGCCTGGCGTACAGAAAGGAATGGTATTAGAGATTAAATTGTCAACATCATTTTACAGAAGGTTATAGTTGACAGATAAAGCTCATATCCATTCGCATGGCTCACACTTGGATCAAACTTCCAGTGAATCCCTTACCATTTTATGTAACATAATACCTTTTATCTCCCTTTTGACCCATTTGAAAGTTGTTGCAGTTTTTAACGTTTTCTGCTTTCTTTTTCAATTGAAGTTTTCCTGTTTTGTCTAGTCATTGTTTTTTGTTTACTTGCTTGCTTGCTTCCTCTTTGTGTGTTGTAGGATTCTCCATACATGAAATACAGGATAGATAAGTCTATAGAGATAGAAACTGGATTGATAGTTACTGATGAAAATGGCAGGGGAAGATGGGTGCTGGAGAAAAATTGTACTGAATGTGATGGTGGCAATGACTGAACAAATCTTAACATGATTGAATGATTAAACTGTATGATATACAAAGTTTATGCCAATAAAGCTATTAAGAAACCAACAAAAAATAGAGCACTTAGGGCACATAGTTATGGAAACTCCTTAGACATCTCCAAATACCTCCTGGAACTGAGTTACTGGGCTTGAAGTTTAACACCCTAGTCTCAGGGGACGTCTTGGACCTCTGCATAACAGAATTCATAAAACTAATGTTTTCACCAAGTCTGGTGAGTAGGGACTGGGTTTGAAAAGCTTGCAAGCTCTCACCTAGGAAATAACTATCGGTCTCTTCCCATTTGAACCCAGAAGAGTGAAGGAAACCCAAACCAACTCACTGCCATCCAGCTGAAGACCAACTCACAGTGGCTCTCTTGGACAGAGTAGGACTGCGCCCATCTTTCTCCCTTGGAGTGGCTGGAAGTTTCAGACTGCGGACTTTGAGGATTGCAGCCCAGCACATTTCCCCTATGCCATCAGAGATCCTGAAAGAGATCAGAAATTCAAGAAAGTAATTAATCCACAGGACTACTGTTCCACGTAAAACACAGCCTCCGCTAGCTGGAGATGAGAACTAAGTGTACTCACTTAGTGACTATCACCTACTACTCATACCCTGTTCGTAATAAGCAGGTCCTGATTAGAATGGGAGAAAAATGTGCAGCAAAACTCAAATCTGTAAAACAGATCGGACTTCTTAAACTATTAGAGACTAGAAAGATCCCCCAAACTGTTGTCTTAAAACACTCATTCAACCTGGAACTAAAATCATTCCCAGAAGTAATCTTTCAACTGGACAATAGTTTGACCTATAAAATAAGCAATGATATTCATGAGGAATACATTCCTTAGATTAATCAACTGAAAAAGATCAAACAGTCCACATTTGCCCACAAAGATAAGAGGCTGAGGGCAGGCAGGAAATCGAGACAGATGGACCTGAAGAAGGCAGACAGAAATGTGAAGATGACACATATCTGGGATAACAATAATGTCACAGAACAGTTTTTGTATGTACTAGTGAACAGAAAATGAATTTACTACTTCAACCTTCACCTGAAACAATAAAAAACCCAAAAGCAAATGTCCTATATGGTCACAGCTATAAATATATTTACACACAAAACTTAACACACTGAAAGGAAATAGTAACAACATACATTGATTACAAATATTTATGATCTAGATTATATAAAGAGCTCTTACAAGTCAATAAAGATAAAACCAACAGTCCAATAAAAAATAAGGACAGGGGATGAAAATAAATTTCATTCGTTTTTTTTTTTTTAAAGCTTGTGAAAAAGTATTAAATTCCTTCCCCTTGGATGAGCAAAAGCTGAAAAGATTTATATGATGGTGTGGGGAACAAAGATTTATTTGATAGTGTATTGATGCAATAGAAGTATAAACCTATAAATCTCTATGGATAGTAATTGGGCAGGAGTCATCAAATGTTAACAGCACCATCAATTCAGCTATTGAATTTCTAGGTATCTAGGTTCAGTGGTACTCTCATAAATACACAGGAAAGCAGGTTCATGCATGATCATTGTAACATTATTTATAAAACAAAGCCCCTTTAAAGGGTCATCACGTGGTGATAGTGTGCATAAAGTATGAGAAATTCGTTCTATGAGATACTTAGCAACCAGGTAAATAGCAAGTAGATTTAACATTTTTTTTCATGACAAGGGATCCGGAGATAAAAGGTCCTTTGAATGTAAATTATTATTCCATTTAGGGGAAAAGCTCTACCTATGTCTGTCTATCAATCTAAGAATACTTATCTATCTGTAAATGCCTGTGCAGTTTGCATAGTCACCTTTAGAAATTGCGTAGTAGCGGTCATCTCTAAAGAGGGAAGAAGTGTCCGAGATGGGGGAAGAGGAGCTTTGAGGTTTTGCTCTATTAGGATTTTGTTTTCTTTTTGTTGACAAAGGGCGCAATCACAGAACTAGGAGAAGAGATTCCGTCTCAGGTGTTGGCCTTCCTGTGTGATATTCTGTTCTGGCAAAAGAAAAGAAGAGACACTCTTGGAGTCAAGGATGATTAAGTAGAAATCATTAAGGGAAATACTAAAATTTTAGAAGCTTCCCTCTGGTAATGATGCACATTAATGTGAGTTGTTGTTAGTACCATTGAGTTGGTTCCTCCTTATGCCCAACCAAATGAAAATGTGCCTGGTCCTGATTCCAGTGTTGAAGCATAATGTCAGTCCATCTCTTTAGGGGCCTCCTCTTTTCCACTGGCCCTCTGCTTCTCCAAATATGAGGTCCTTCTCCAGGGACATCGGATCTTCTCCATAACTTTGAAACATTGTCATTTTGTGAGTGAGATCCATTTATTTTATGGGCATAGAAAGTAGTCCTGCCTACCAATGACTGAGCATGGGGGTACACCGACACTGACTACATGTGGGGGCTGCAAAGGAGACAAGAACATTACCACCGCACTATCCCTGTACTTGGCGCTTCTTTAATTTGCTTCAATTTCTGTATCATGGAGGAAGAGTATTATATAGGGGAGATCAAAGACACTGAAGTCTGACCAATCTTCATTCTTTTCATAGTTTTTGACATCTACTTCAGTTTTGGGGAGCATATTGTAAGAATTGATACATGAAATTTTCCCCTAATGCCAATCTCCATGCTCAGTGTAAACAGCGCTCAATGAAGAAATCCATCTGTACAAAGCAACAACTCAGGGATTATAGCTTGAAGTTGGACTAAACTATTCATATCCATAGTATCTTAAATTCTGTCACTGGAAATTTTTTGATGTCATCAATGCAATCACTTTATACCTCAGGAGATAATTGGCGATATTTTCCCTTTTTGTTTCTTTGACTTTTGTTTGTTTTTGCTTTGGGGAGTTGTTAAGTTAAACTAAAAATTCAAGCCACAGAAGTCAATATATTACCTTGAGTCTGATCACCTGAACTACAAGAATATCTGAATAAACAGATTTGATGAATTGAACACGAGTGACAGAAGACCTGATGAGCTGCAGGAGAACATTGAGAACATCCATCATGCAGAAAGCAGGAGGTCATTAAAAAGATAAGAAAGACAATATCAAAGCGGATGTCAGAAGAGACTCTGAACCTGCTCTTGAAGACAGAGTGGCTAAAGCAAAGGGAAGAGATGATGAAATACAAGAGCCAAAGGGATCATTTCAAAAGGCAGCTAGGTCCAGAATACAAAGTCAAGTATTATAATAAAATGTACAGAGACTTGAGGTTGGAAAGCAAAAAGGAAAGGACACATTCAGCTGAAAGAAGGGAAGAAACAAAACCAAGTCTCGAGCTGCAGTGTTGAAGGCGTGAAGGGTCCCAGCTGGACTGAAAACATGAGCCACAAACAAGCCTCCAGAAATTGATGGCATGTTTGAAATGTTCCAACAAGCTGATGAATCACGGGAATCACTTCGTCGGGTATGCCAGGAAAGCTATTTGGAAGACGGATACTTGGCTAACTCACTGAAAAAGACCCATATTTGTCCTCACTTCAATGAAAGGTGGCCCAACAGAATGCTCAAATTATAGAACAACATCACACGCGAGTACAATTTTGCTGAAGATCAGCTGACAACAATTGCAGGAGTACATTGACAGGGAACAGTCAGAGGTTCGGGCGAGATTCAGGAGACACGGAACAAAGGATATCATTGTTGGTATCAGATGTCTCGTGGCCAAAAGCAGCGAATACTAAAACGGTGTTTACCTGTGTTTTATTGCCTAGACAAAAGCATTTTACTGGGTCTACCGTAGGAAACTGCGGTTAACCCTGAGAAGAATGGGTACATTATCAGGACAGACCAGTCTCTGGAAATAAGCATAATGCTGGTAAAGTAGAGGGTCAGTGCTCAAGATGAAGACCTTGAAGGAGACGGATTGACTCTGTGACTGCAACAACGGGCTCCAACATGACAGCAATCGTGAGGATGGTGCAGGACTATGGAGGGTTTCTGGGAGTCAGATCTGACGTGTCAGCACCTGGCAATAACAGCAACAACGTAAGCAACATACTGAATGATGCAGGAAGCATGAAAAGAAAACGGAAGCGACTTTCTAGTACAAAGTTACTGCACCTGCAGTCAAGTGACTGATTTAAATCACCTCCTCTAGTGGAAGGTTTTGCAATGCACAGCAAACAGTCTTCCCTACTAGATCAGGATAAGAGAAAGTAGGGTCGGATATTGAAAGCAGGCGCTTCGGTTGTGAGTGATTGTTAGCTGGGCTAATTGTGATTGCTATACGGCTGGATAGAAAATGAACTATCTCAGGAGCAAGATAGGGGAATTTCCCTACCAGCAAAGGAGAACTGCCAGGAGAGGAGCAGGTGCTTTGGACCCTAAGCACCTGTGCATTGAACCTCCTTGATACAGGATACAGCGGGGACACCAACGCAGGGTCAGAGACGTGGTAGCAGCAGAAACAAAAGCCAGAGCATGAAACGGAGCAGAGAACTTGCTAGCCAAAAGGGCACATAAACCTGAGTCCCTTTGCCAGGAAGCTGGCTTGCGGAATGGGGTGTCTCCCTGAGCTTAATTATAAGATTGCTTTGGGAATGAGGTTTCTGATGGAGTGGAAAATCATTTGGGTGTTTACTAGCAATGTCTGCAACATTGCTGGAAAAAGGGCAGAAGGCAGGCCAAGAGGCTGAGGGCCAAGGAGAGACCTG